>OX638368.1:162498295-162662888 GCA_951812925.1 Calliopum simillimum
AAAAGCACTTACCCAATGCAGTAAGCATTCGATTATCAAATTCTGCTTGAAGAGAAATTTTTGCTTAAATATTTGGGAAGTATAGTATTAAAGAAAGGAAGAGAAAGAGAATAAAATATAAAGAAACAAAAATCTGTTTAATACAATACTTATAACTTAAAACAAATGTTATACATAGAAAAAATACACAAGTTTGTTAATTATGTGTGTTTACGTACAACGCAAACCGTGTGTGCACGGCACAAACAAATCGTTTCTGCTAGCAGTCGCCAACACTGAAAGCGCTGCTATCGCATTGAACGAAAACCCGAAGTGAGGTTTTAACTTTCTTACTCGTTTTTTTAGTTTTTCTGTTCATTTATTTTTGCTTAATTGCATCGAAATTGAATACACAATGATTTTTAGAAAGGCTGCTGGAAGCATTCGAATATAAAATTCTGTTTGGATGGACATTTTTTAATATACAAATCTTATACCTCATCATCATATTGATCACTGGACTAGAGGTCTATTAAGCTTGTAATTGTAAGTAAAAATATTCGAATTCCACTGCGGTCACTTTGTTTCCATTTCCGTAAGGCTGGGGTAAGCTTCAGAACGCTTACATCTTATGACAAGCAAAGAAGAAAAGTTCTTACAGAGTGGAAGCGCTTATTGGCGAAAAAGAAGCTTTCCAGAAGTCTATTTGAAGCGCTTCTTTTCACCTTGGATACATACACAATCACGCATAGCCGCACTACATTTTGCGCTCACTTCATTATGCACAAAAGTGATACAATCAAATGAGGCGGAAACTCAATTTGTATGGAGACATTTTTTACGATTTCAACGATTGGATTATGCGTTTATTGAACACGTGATAAGGCGTTGAATTGCATGAAAATTAAGTCCATTGATATCTTAGAATGTGAGCGCGAAGACACAAAAGTTAGAAAACATTTCTTGTAAGTACTTAAGGATATCTTTTGAAAGTGCAATATTTCAGAATCTTTTGAGCTCATTGTAAAGCGAATACGTCGAATACGTCACGTCGCACAGAGGTCTATAAGAGAGCGCTAGCCGGTCATAACTCCGAAAATTTTTGTATTAAAAGTAATATGTTTTTTACACAAATTTAAAGTTAAATATCTAGATAACATAATTCAAGTACCAGAATACCAAGAAATAATACCATTTCTGAGTTTTCGCGACTTAAACTTGATGAATTCAGAAAATGGTAATTTTTTCCAAAATCCCTTAAAATATGTGAAAGTTTAAATGAGCGTATCTTTTAAACTAAGTGGTCTTACCTCATGAAACTTATTGTGAAAATAATTTGATCTATTTGCTAAAGATTTGCATACTTCGAAGTTATTTTTTTAATACAAAAAGGATATCCGGATCATCACAAAAAATCTCTAATTTCATTTCGCAAATTTACGAATTTTGCACTCTGTGGACTATAACTAATATGTTTCAAGAAGTTGCAACGGCTAGATCATTTAAGTTTGTAGTATCAGGTTTCCTGAAGGTTCTACGCATTTATTTGACTCCTCCATCATTCCCCTTCATGGACTACAATGAGTTTTTCTTCAGTGACTTTTCTGTATTCTTGCAACGCTCCAGTTTCATAAAACTAATAACAACTAAAGTGTTTGAGGTAAAACAATAAAATTCGATTTCTGATATAGTATCAGCAGCATCTATTTATTTGTTGAAAATGAGCGTGTTCGGGTCAAGGACACGCCCACCTCCTATATAACCAAAAATTTGAAATAGCCATAACTTAGTAAATGTTTCAAGTACAATAATAATATTTAATATCTGAGTTAGAATAGATATCATTAAGTCATTTGGTGAAAACGGACGAGATCAAATCAAGGACAAGTCCACCTCCCATATAGGCCAAAATTTTAAATCGCCATAACTATGTGAATATTTCAGGTACAACAACAATATTTAAAATTTGAGTTAGTATAACACTAAGTCACTTGATGAAAATGGGCCTGATCGTCTCAAGGACACGCCCACCACCTATATAACCAAAAATTTGAAATCGCCATAACTTCGTGAATATTTCAAGTACAACAATAATATTTAATATCTGAGTTAGTATTGATAACATTAAATCATTTGGTGAAAATGGGCGTTTTCGGTTCAAGGGACCAACATTTTAAATTGCCATAACTTCGCGAATGTTTCAAGTACAAAAATTATGTCTTATACCTGAGATATTATCAAAAACAAATATCTATTTACTATTTTTGTTGCTAATTTAAGAACTTAGGCAAAATTGCATTGCGTTAAATAGTGCTAAGTAGGCAATTACTTTGTCCGTCAATCATAAAACGAGCGAGTTTTTTCAATTCGGCAGTGATTTTGTTATTACCGAATTCGTAATCAGCGACCTCAAAAACCCCTTTAGCCACAATTTTGTAGTGATATAATCAATTTTTTAGAAAATTGTCCGCCATTTCCGATCCATCATTTTGTTTACAAAAAAGATGATACCGAATTTGTAATAGCTATCTCAAAAACCCCATAAGCCACAATTTTGTCGAGATATAATCAATTTTTTAGAAAATTGTCCGCCATTTTGGATCCGCCATATTGTTTAAAAAAAAAGATGATACCGAATTCGAAATCAGCGACCTCAAAAACCTGTTTAGCCACAATTTTGTCGATATATAATCAATTTTTTAGAAAATTGTCCGACATTTTGGATCCGCCATTTTGTTTACAAAAAATATGATACCGAATTCGAAATCAGCAACCTCAAAAGCCTCCTTAACCACAATTTTGTCGTGATACAAATAATTTTAAAAAAAATTGTTCGCCATATTGGATCCGCCATTTTGATTTTTAAAAAATCGTTTTCAGATTTAGAGTCAACGACACCCAAAACATAGAAACTGATATTTTTTTTTGTAAAAAATAACCAGGAAAGAGTTATGACCAGCTAGAATAGCATTCTAGACCACTGTGCGTCTTTTTTTCAACTGACTGCGACTCATTTGACGGAGAAGCCTGGCCCAATGAATACTTTCAAAACGAACATCACAATTCTTTTTATAATATTAATTTCAAATTTTAATTTTACACTTGCACAGCTCCAATATTTTTTTATTCCAATATTATTCAAAAAATAAAACAAAAACGACAAAGAAAAAAAAAAAAACAACAAATGAAATTGAAAATAAATTTATTTACGGTTGTCAAATCACACGACGTACGTCGAAAGTTGTGAGTTGGGCAAGTTTTGTACGTTGCGTTGACGGAGACGTACTGAGTGGGTCAGACTTGATATAAACTCATATTTTTAACTTAGCTATCAGTCGAAGAAAACGACGTGACGTACTCGACGTACTGAATGGACCGTTGCCTTAAGCGTGTTTTCAAAATTATCAAGTTTTTAGTTATTGTTTCATAAATTTTAAATAAATGGAAAAAAAGTTTATTATTTGATGAAATATTTGTTCACCCTGTCGTATGATTAGCATCGGAGTTTTTTAATTTTTATTTTATTTTAAATTTCTAACAATTTACAAAGCAGCTAAGCCGCTGTTGGTTATTCTTCTTTTGTAGTTTTAAAAAAATACAATACGTCACTTTGTCAAGCTGCTCGTCAACAATGGACAAACAGCTACAACAATAACAACAACAATTACAAGAAGAATTGCAGTAAAAATATTGCTGATTTTTATGCCCGCTGCAATATCATAAATTACAACATGCAACACTACAAAAGAGTGTGAACTTTTTGAGTTTGTTGTTGTTGTCCTTTTTATATTGCATTGTTGTGCAATGCGCATCAATTAAATTTTATTGTTGTTAACACGTACGAATTGCATCAAAAAAAGTCAACAAGTCCAACGTAAAAATTTCGTTGCTTTCGTAACAAAACTAAATCCTTGAATCCTGGATTTTTTATTTCGTTTTATTGTAAAAGCTTTTCGTCAATCGCCCAAAATGAAAGAAAAAAAAACTAGAAAAATCTAACAAACAGCCTTTTAACGGTCGCCTATTGACAATTCGCGTAAACGCAACAACCCACTCTTGTTAAATGCAACCAACGTTGCCACCTATTTGCGAGTCCAAACAGCAAGCATAAATTGTGCAAGTGTTAGGTTGTATAAAAAATAGTGATAAATTTGCTAGAAAACAAAGCGATTAAAAATTGTGATTTCTTTTTTTAAATTCTCGTGCTAAGTGCACTCAGCGAACGCGCACTCATGTCGCATTGTCACAAATTAAAGTGCGCAATTTGAGGTGAAAAATATCGGAGTTGCCATTTGAGTGGAAATTTCGAAATTTATTTTATTGACTGTGAAAATCGTACAAATCATTTGCATTTAATTGTGAATTAAATTTGCGGCTGCGATTCTTTTGCATTTCATGCATTCACCTGTGAAAAGTTACCACCAATTTGTGTTGCTGCCAGGTTAATGGCTCGGAAATGATTTACTCTGTGCTGCCTGCGCGTGGGCTGAACGTAGTTGATAGATATTTGCATTTAAAGCAAAATAGAATTTCGTAACTGCATAATTTTTTGATTATATTGTTGGAGGATTTTTAAAATCAATTAAAGTTTACTTTTCTTATACCTCAGCGTTGTCTAATGCAGACCTGCCTATCTACAGTTAAAGTTTCAAAATTTGGCACGCACGAAAAGTCGTGGCACCAATAAAGTTTAGCTAATTGTGGCAAGTTCTTAATTTTTCAAATATTTATATCCCCCTGTTTGCTAAACACAAATACCCTGTTTCTACGCTTTAAATGCTTCATAAGTAAGAGATATTTAATACACCTCTGAGTGCAGGAAATAATGTTTCTATTTTTAAAACTGTCAAATCAATATTAATAAATTCCAAAATAAAAAAAATAAAAATATTTCAGCAAAAAAAAAAAAATGAAAATAATCTGCTCATTATTTTTACAGAACTGTCGTTTCTTAAAAAATCATTTTTGCATTTTCTATGAAATTATTTATTTTCTTTTTTATGATTCTTAAACAATTAATCACTGTCGTTTTGTGTCCAGCGATGCATGCTAACAAACGCACGTCCAAACCAAGTGCAAAAATGCTGCACTGCATTCAATATGTTGTTGGCAGCAAAACTCTGTTATTCCAAATTGCGAGAAACTAAATGTAAAATTTAAAGTGAGACAACATTTTGCGCATTTTTCGTGTGAATTTCTGGCATTAATGACGAAAATAACGCCACGTCTAGGAGCGAGCATTGATGTCACCGATGTCACTGATGCTGCAAAAGCTGCATTGTTGCTGCCGTGGCGGCTGTTGCACCTCCTGATGCAACGACTATGACGACGACGACGTGTTTCATGTTGCGGCTGCACCTCAAAACTGTCACAGCATCGCCAATCGACGTGTTGCCAAGCAACAGGCAGCAACAACAATAACAACAACAACTTCAACAATACAGAAGTAACGCAACGTCATGTTGCATTTAAGTTTCGAATTTCCATAAAAATTTTGAGTTTTTTATTTTTGTCTTTTGTTTTTTAACAGCAAATTTTGCACTTATTTTAGCACCAAGGCAGAGGAGCTGTCAGTATTTTTGGTAATTTATGTTCCCTGTTGCTGGTTTGGTGTCATCAGACATTACAGTTAATAGTGTGCTATGCGAGTGCAATTGTTTGGCAGCTCCGAGCTGCATTGTAAAGAATTAAATTTAAAAATTGACTTTCTTCGAGATTTGTTTCCTGCATATCGATACATTCAACGTAAAAGTATGTAACTCAAGTTACCAACTTTTTACGGGACATTGATTTTCGAAATCTGCATATTAGACTCTATCTTGTGTCCAATTTTGGTGCCTCTATCTTGAAATTTGAAGGGCTGGGAGAAATTTTTGAAGTTACAACCTAAGTATATTTTAGTTTGGTCTCCATGCAAAAACTTGGCAACTTAAGTTGATAACTTATATACGGGACAAAAACAAATTGCGTTGGTAACTTAACTTACAAGGTTATTAGATAATTTTCTTTAAAAATCAGTGGTTGTATGTAAATCCTGCATACCAACGTTATGTCCGCAGAATATTTTTTAATGGTAGTTGGCAAGTCAAGTCACCAACTTTTCTCATGGAACATTTGGTTGCTGAAACAGAACATTAGTTGTAACTAGAGTTACAACTCATATGTATTCAATTTTATCCAAATTATAAGTTGAAATTGTTAATATCTCTGTAAATCAATTTGGAATAGTGACAACGATTTAATAGTCGAAACATCTTTATTTGGACTACAGATTTCCAAAGTTTCTGGTTTTCTTGTTTTAACGAAAACAATACAAAAATGATCATAACTATTGTAAAAACTACGATTTTCGAGTTACCAACTTTTACGTTGGACATATCGATATGTATCTGTTCTCATGAACCACAAGTTTATTTTGGTCCTACAAGCTAATAGGCACAATCAACTGCTTTCTTTTAATCCTCTCGCCAGTTGAATTCACATTTTTATTATGTGACATTAATTTTTACATTATGCTTTCCATATCCAAATTGAAGCATTTACTGGAAATAGTTTGTATCCGCTAGAATGTTGTTTTACCAGAATTTTCCAGCTGACAATCCTGGAAATCAAAGCGAACTTCCGTTCAATGTTTCTATATTTATAAAAACCATTCATATTAAATTGAAGACACGAACATATACCGAGGTGATTTATTTGTTTATCCTTTTTTGAAATTAAGATTTTAAGAAAAGAAAAAAAAACCTTTACATTTGTTTTGTACACTTTTTCGGTGCTTATGCTGAGCTGAATGAATTTTAAGCCTTGTTATTGTTCTTATACCCTACATCCAGGGTATATTCACTTTACCCTTCCGTTTCTAACTCTGAGAGGGCACGCATAGAAAAATACATATTTTCTTGATCAGCGTCACTTCCTGAGTCGATATAGCCATATCCGTTTGTCTGTCTGTCCGCATTACCCATATGAATCAAAAATTACACAGGCCCACAAAAAAATGTACCATGCGCGAAAGATCAGACCACCTGAACTTTATGTTTTCGGGATCGCTGAATCCGAATATGGTGCCAGAATAGCGAAGTTAGTTCGCGTTTTTTCAGAAATCAAGAATAATGCTGAAAATTTTAGATTTTTCCTGGTTTCTGAAAAAACGCGAACCAACTTCGCTAATCTGGCGCCATATTCGGCTTCAGCGACCCCGAAAACATAAAGTTCAGGTGGTCTGATCTTTCGCGCATGGTACTTTTTTTTTTTTTGGCCTGTGCACAAGACTACAAAAAAAAAATTCACTTCGCGAACGATCAGACCACCTGAACTTTATGTTTTCGGGGTCGCTGAGTCCGAATATGGTGTCACAATAGCGAAGTTGGTTCGAGTTTTTTCACAAATCAGAAATAATGCTGAAAAAAATCTCAAATGTACTTTTTTTTTTGTGTTCCTTTGTGTTATTAATACTCGACTGTGCTCTCTGTGAAAAAAGTAAACACGACACACTGGGCCTCAATAAGTTACAGGTGCGAGTTTCATCTCAAGGGAAACTGAATACGTACGTCGATATATTATTGATTCCTCATGAAAAATTCGTTGGATTCAAAATCCTATCTGTTCCTTTTACAAAGTTATGTTTATTTTTCATTTTTACGCGCCTGTTTTAATGTAGAGAGTACCTGGAGAACGATCCCTGCTCGGTCAACAATCTGATTTTATTATTTTAGTCGATGTTTTTATTCATAGCTATTTTTTGTTATGAAACTCGTACTTCTTTTTCACCTCTAATGGTTATACTTTCAAAATGATAAATTAACCGATGAGAATAATAATAACAAAAAACTCGGAAAGTATCGAATGGTATAGAAAAATAACAAAAACTAAAATTGTTTTTTTGTGAAATAGAATGCCCTAAAATAAATAAATGGGATATGCCACGCACCCAAAATATTTCGTCTTTTGTATGGGGGCTGAAATATCTTATCATCAAAGGATCATAACTCGGAAAATAAGAGACCTATTGGAAAAATCCGAAAGGATATTTTGATAAGGAGGAGCGTGGCTATTTGATGCTATTAATAAAAAATAATTTTACTTTTTGTTGTAGCTACGCTGTAAGACTGAACACAGCGTTTTCTTCAACTTCAAGCAAGGATATTTCAAAATCCTGCAGGTATAATGACAGTTCTGCTGATGAAGACGGATTCAGCGTCAAAAAGTGCATAAGGATGCATATAAGAATAAAAAGTTCATTCCATTTTTTTTTTGTGCCTGATATTTTGATAAAAAAGGGAGTGGAAATTATTGAACAAAGCCTACTTTTCGTTATGACATAGATACTCATGATCCAGATCCGTGTACCAAATTTCATCAACATATAACGTACCATTTGCGAGAAATAGCATTTAATGTATTTTACTTGTGTGGGAGGTTCCACGCGCACCGGCAAATTTCGCCTACTTTCAGCTTGTAGGAGCCTATGAGCAAGTAGACTCCCTACAGTTAAATTCAGAAAGATTGCTTTTGAAGTTTTCTTTTTATAGCGTATTATATTTTTGTGGGCGGTGCCACGCCCTTCCATGAGTTTTCCCAATATAACGGCAAATCACATATTAATACTTGTTTTTAGGGGTACAATCTCTTAAACTGTCATTAAAATTGTTGGAGTCGTTTTTGCAATGGTAAAAAAGGGGGCGTGGTACTTCTTAAATACCGCCCACTTTTTGGTTATAACAAGATATTAATAAGCAGTACCTACATACCGAATTTCATTAAAATATCTTGGAACATTTGCGAGAAATAGCATTTAAGGTATTTTGCTTGTATGGGAGGTTCCACGTGCAACGGCGATATTTCGCCCACCTTCAAATCAGAGATGCTCTATGGCAATTAGGCTCCTCACACTTAATTTCAGAATGTTTGCTCTATCAGTTTTCTTTTTATACCGTTTTATATTTTTGTGGGCGGTGCCACGTCCTTCAACATATTAATCCGTGTTTGCAGAGGTATCATCTCCGAAATTTTCATTAAAATTGTTGGAGTCGTTTTCGAGCAATATTGAATCAAAATTTTCAAGGGCTGAAAAGTGGGCGTGGCACTTCTTCGATCCCGCCCACTTTTTGTTTGTTTTAAGGTACTATCAAGTCGTACTCGCTCACCAAATTTCATCCAAATATCTTGTATGGTTTTTGAGTTATGACTAGATCAATTTTAAAATTTAGAGCAGTGCCACGCCCCCTGGTGAGCATTTACGAAGTTCAAACCTAGCTCATTCTTCATTGTATGCTAATATCTAACATTATTCCAAGTTTCATTAAAATAGCTGTAACCGTTTTGGAGAAAAAATATTGGCACAGAAATAAGTACAAAAAAACAAACAATAAAACAAACAAACAAAAAACAAACATAAAAACAAACATACAATTTTAGCTCGTATAAGAAGAGAAGATAGTACACTAGTTTACAGCCAAAATTCCCAGTGAATGCCATTATTCATTTTATATGTAAAATGAGCTGCTGATTCCGAAAATCGCATTATTTTTTTTTTTTCTTTCGTGTCGTTTTCGAGATATCGGTCATTTTCGGTTTTTGGACCAAAAAAAAAAAAATAGTTCCATTTAAATACAAATATCTCAAGAACCAATATCTGCATTTAAACGTATTATATTTCATATTAAAGATAATTAAATTACCTACAAATAACGTTCAAATCACTTTTTGGTTGGTTTTTTAGTTTTGGCGAAATACATTGATTTCTAAAAAAAAACATTTTTTTTTTTCGAAAAAATTAAGAAAAAATAAAAATCAACTTCAAAAAAATAAAAACTTTTTTATTATTTTTTGTTTTTTGTATCATACGCTATATAGTTATGAAGAAAACAAGATACCAAATAAGAAAATCGATGGAAAAATGCAAAAGTTGTATACAATTCATTGAAAAATGCGACCTGAATGTGGGGTCTTGAGGGTTAAAATTTCCTACAAAAATATTCCTCGTAATATCCTGCATAAGTTTACTGAACACGTGATACACCTCATCGATTTAACACAAAAATGCGCTATTTTTGTTTGTTTCATGTACAGGGAAAAACGCATTTTGGTAACTTTTCAATGAATTGTATACAACTTTTGCATTTTTCCATCGATTTTCTTATGTGGTATCTTGTTTTCTTCATAAATATATAGTCTATGATAAAAAAAAAAAAAAAAAATAATAAAAAAGCTTTTTTTTCTTGTACAAATTTGAAGTTGATTTTTATTTTTTCTTAATTTTTTCGAATAAAAAAATGTTTTTTTTTAGAAATCAATGTATTTCGCCAAAACTAAAAAACCAACCAAAAAGTGATTTGAACGTTATTTGTAGGTAATTTAATTATCTTTAATATGAAATATAATACGTTTAAATGCATATATAGGTTCTTGAGATATTTGTATTTAAATGGAACTATTTTTTTTTTTTTGGTCCAAAAACCGAAAATGACCGATATCTCGAAAACGACACGAAAGAAAAAAAAAATAATGCGATTTTCGAAATCAGCAGCCCATTTTACATATAAAATGAATAATGGCATTCACTGGGGATTTCGGCTGTAAACTAGTGTAATATCTATACATTAAAACAGGCGCGTAAAAATTAAAAATAAGCATAACTTTGCAAAAGCAACAGATAGGATTTTGAATCCAATGAATTTTTCATCAGGAATCAATAATATATCGACGTACGTATTCAGTTTCCCTTGAGATGAAACTCGCACCTGTAACTTATTGAGGCCCAGTGTGACGAGAAAGCCAGTACACTGCCCGCCTTTAAAAAATAAATGACATTACATCATAACGAAAATCTGAGAGTGAGAAAATAAATTAAAAATGTTATATTTTTTTTTCGTGTTAACTAAAACATTTATGTTTAGTTAAAACACTTAAATACTAGAATCGAAAAAATAGTGCAGTAGCCACAAAAACACGAATACACGTGCAACTTTTTCAGCTGCAAGGAAGGATATTTCTTATTTGTATTAGGTGCAAATAAATATTTTTGTTCGATGGCTACTTCATGCCAAAAACGTCATTGCCGAAGTTACCCCAAAGCCGAAGCTATCCCAGTCTCCACTACTTTATTCTATTATAATTAAAATTGGATTTAAAATATGAATATGCCAATCGCCAGATAATACTTAGGAGACGAAAAAGTTTAACATTTTCCTTGGGTTTAGTAATATAGTTGGCTCAAATTTTAACTTTGATCAGCAAAAATGGTCTATGGAAATATTAATATTAGCAACTGCTGGAAAAACCGCTGTTTTAATTTGTTTAAATGTAAATGCACTAATTTAGCATATTGGCAGAAAGTATATTCCCAACGCGAAACGGCAACACGTTGAGCATCCAGGGAAGCAAGAAGCTGCTTCCAACGCTGTTCTCACTACATATATTTTTTAACACAACATGTCATTGAGGGGATGCACATGTTCGGAAGCACTGAAATACGCTTCCGAGGAAGTTGAGTAGAAACACACATAATTTTCTGAAATATGTACTGAGAAAAGCTCAACAAATACTGATATATTTTTTCTCTCACTTTTGTCTTTTTTAACTTTAAACCAACGACGTATATTTTTATCAAGATACACAGTTCGTTACTGTGGTCTGTAGAATTTGATAAAATTGATAAAATGTTGCTGAAAGCGGCCAAACGAAATGTCTAAAAACGTTTGTTTTTCGAATTCTGCGTCTGTTTAATACAAAATTTTCAGTAAATCAAAAGCAGCGTTGGCATAGCAACATTTTATTTCTCTTCCAGCAGCTTTATTTGTGTCTAACCAAATTGCACAGACCGGCGAGTAAGTCAAACGAATAAAATTTGAATATCTTATTCATATACGTCGTTGTTTAAACAACAATTTGAAAAATAGTAAAAATTACAAAATGGTCATATGCTTCCAAAGGTGTGCTTCTATTACGCTCTTCTGGGAAGCTGCTTCATTTCTTCCCGTTGTAACAATATCAATATAAACTATGAAGTGCTTAATTTACTTTTAGAAAAATATTTTGATGTAATCTCAGATAATGAAAATTATGAAAAAAATCTCCCGATTTTTGATATTTTTTATTATAATATGTGGAAGTATGCTTATTGAACGTTAGTCTTTTTTTTATGAATTTTTATTCTTTTAGTTATTGATAGCCCAAATTATTTTCACTTCTTTACATTTTGCATTTTTTTTTACAACTGTTTCATCAATTTTAAGCCATCAGCCTGCTTTAATCAAACCAGTACCTGGAGACCGATCCCTGCTCGGTCAACAATCTAATCTAATTATTTTAGTCGATGTTTTTATTGATAGCTATTTTTTGTTATGAAACTTGTATCTTTTCACTTCTAACGGTCATGCTTTCAAAATGATAAACAATCCGATGAGAATAATAATAATAAACTAGTAAAGGTGGTATCTTTGGCCTGGCCAAAAACTAAATACCCTACACTGCATTTCAAGTATATTGTTAGGAGAGTATAAGAACAAATGTGTCCTCGTCTCCGAGCTTACCTTGATTTTGCGAAGAGCTTGCATTTACTGTTCTGAGTGTTTGAGTAAAATTCGGTTAGGTTTTCGTAAAAAAAAACTTTCAGTATAGCATTTTGAAACTTTTGCTTATATGGGAGGTGCCACGCCCTCTTGTCCGAGTTTACCTAGATTTTGCGTATAGCTTGCAATTATAGATCAGAGTGTTTGAGTGTAATTTGGTTGGGTTATCTCAAAAAACGCATTTTGAAGCTTTTGTTTGTATGGGAGGTGCTACGCCCTCTAGTCCGAATTCACCTAATTTTTGCTCAGAGCTTATACTTACTATCCCTAGTATTTATGTGTATTTTGATTCTGTTATTGCAAATAATGCTCTTATTATTAAATTTTGAATATATTTTTTGTATGGGCGGTAGGCGTGTTCGTTGACCGATTTTGCTCATTTTCAATCCCCCGAGCTATCTTTTACGACAAAGGCAGATTACCAAATTTCATTGAATTATGTTGCTCAGTTTTCCCAAAAAATGTATTTCCACACACAGCCAGCTAGCCAGCCAGCGAGCCAGCCACCCAGCCAGCCAGCCTGCCAGCCAGACAGACGGACATGGCTATATCGACTCAGGAGGTGACGCTGATCAAGAATATATATACTTTTCCATACCTGCCACGTTAAAAACGGAAGGACAAAGTGAATATACCCTGGGTGTAGGGTATAAAAACTCGGAAAGCATCGAATGGTATAGAAAAATATCAAACACTAAAATTTCTTTTGTTGGTGAAATAGAATGCCCTTAAATAAATAAATGGGATATGCCACGCACCCAAAATATTTTATCTTTTGTATGGCGACTGAAATATCTTATCTTCAAAGGATCATAACTCGGAAAATAAGAATCCTATTGGAAAAATCTGAAAGAAAATTTGGATAAGGAAGAATGTAACTATCCGATGCTATTAATAAAAAAAAAATGTCACCTTTTCTTGTAGCTACGCTGTAATACTGAACACAGCGTTTTCTTCAACTTCAAGCAAGGATATTTCTAAATCCTGCAGGTATAATGACAGTTCTGCTGATGAAGACAGATTCAGCGTCAAAAAATACATAAGACTGCATATAAGAATTAAACAGTTCATTCCATTTTTTTTTTCCCGAGTTACTAACCAAAATTTTTATTTTGATTAAAAAGTGGGCGTGGCAATTATTAAACAAAGCCTTCTTTTCGTTACGCCTTAGATACTCCTGATCCAGATTCGCAAACCAAATTTCATCAAAATATGTTGCATCATTTGCGAGAAATAGCATTTAATGTGTTTTACTTGTATGGGAGGTTCCACGCGCACTTTCGATATTTTGCCTACTTTCAGGGCGTAGGTGCCTAATAGCAAGTAGACTCCCTACAGTTGAATTCAGAAAGATTGCTTTAGTAGTTTTCTTTTTATAGCGCATTATATTTTTGTGGGCGGTGCCACGCCCTTCAACGAGTTTTCTCAATATAATGACATATAATACTTGTTTGAAGAGGTAACAGCTCCTAAATTTTCATCAAAATTGTAGGAGTCGTTTTCGAGTAATATTGAATCAAAATTTTCAAGGGTTAAAAGGTGAGCGTGGCACTTATTCGGTCCCACCCACTTTTCGTTTGTTACAAGGTATTATTAAGAAGTACCTACATACCAAATTTCATTAAAATACCTTGTAACATTTGCGAGAAATAGCATTTAACGTATTTTGCTTGTATGGGAGGTTTCGCGCGCAACGGCGATATTTTGCCCACTTTCAGATCAGAGATGCCTTATAGCAAGTATGCTCCCCACAGTGAATTTCAGAATGATTACTTTATCAGTTTTCTTTTTATACCGTATTATATTTTTGTGGGCAGTGCCACGCCCTTCAACGAGTTTTCCCAATATAATAATAATACTTATTATTAATACTTGTTTGCAGAGGTAACATCTCCTAAATTTTCATAAAAATTGTTGGAGTCGTTTTCGAGTAATATTGAATCAAAATTTTCAAGGGCTAAAAAGTGGGCGTGGCACTTCTTCGATCCCGTCCACTTTTTGTCTGTTACAAGGTATTATTGAGCCGTACCCGCTCACCAAATTTCATTCAAATACCTTGTATGGTTTGCGAGTTATGACCATATTAAATTTAAAATTTAATGCGATGCCACGCCCCTTGGTGAGCATTTCCAAAGTTCAAGCCTAGCTCATTCTTCATTGTATGCTAATATCTAACACTATCCGAAGTTTCATTAAAGTCGCTGTAGCCGTTTTCGAGAAAAAGTTTTTATGTATGTACATACAATGTACATACTTACATAAATAAGTACATACAATTTTATCTCGTAAGAAGAGAATATATAAATAATTCTAAATCAGCCCTCTATACGGCCAATATTACTTTTTAAAATTGTCTTTTGAAGCATTGCACCGTTGCTCAATCATCAGATGTTCAGTTTTCATCAACCAGTGCATTAGTTCACAGTTGCTCATCTCCCTACCTATCTGTCGCTAAACTCACCTTGTGCCAAAATGCATTTCTATTTTCGAGTTGCTTGTTGCTGTACTTTTTCACTCATCAATCATCATCTGCACCATCGCAATCGTAATGGCTATCGAAAGTGAAAAATGCTGACTTACATCAAATGAAAAATTCCCAGTGTTTTCAATTTTGCTGATTTGAATTTCTTATTGTTTATTTTGCTTTCGAATGCCCATCACACTGATTGCTGCTGTCTGTTTGTCGAGTGGTCAAATGTCTGACAAACATAGCAGTGAAAAACACAAGAATTTTGCACATCAAATGCCGCTAAAATCACCTTTCAGGTGTCGCTGTGATATGTCGCTCTTCTGATTGTCATCGTTGTCGTCTGTCTGTCTGTCATACTGACGGCTCTAATGTCTGAGTGTCAGTGTTGGAATGTTGTTGCTGCTGTAGTTGCAATTCTAATTTTCTTGCCAAAAACCGAAACAGAGCATGTCATGGATGCAACAGAAAAATAAGCGAAAATAAATTCAAATCGAATCATCTAAGCGTTTGTCAACCGATTATTTTTGACTTTATGTTTCTCGGATTTTCAACAAATTTTACTTTAAGTTGGGCACAATGCCGAAAGAAATCCATGAAACATTAAAGTTTATAGCTTGTGATGCCTTTGTCAACCTTGTCGACAACATCATCAGCATTTTCATCGTCATCATCACCCACATGATTAAAGCCATCACTGACACCCACACATACACATGCAACGCTTGTCGTCTAAGTCATACCCACACATTTACACCCTGTATTCGCTAGCATTAATCATTTTTTATATGCCATCCTACAAGGATATGAAATAAAATGAAAAGCGTCTGTCATCATGTCCTGATTTTTGCTTTCGTATGCTGTGTCTTCGCTACCCCGCTTTTTGCTGCCCGCAGTGCCACCTTTTGTGGCTCTGAGCTTTGAGTTGTATGTTGCTGACATTATCACTTTTAGCGTCATTGTTGCTGCTACTGCCACTGCTGTTATAGTTGTTCATGCTGTTGTTATTGTTGTTGCTGCTGCTGCTGTGGGTAACTTTGCTACAATTTCAATGACACTTAAAACTTTTATACAGGACGATAAAGAAGAAGAGGAGGCATAAGAAAAAACAAGCCAGAATGAAATCATCATCGGGGAGTTTCTGTGTTAAGCATGTCTGCTTTTGATTAGTCAGGTTAAACTGATTTTTATAAAGTGACACACCGTACACATTGTCAAGAAACCAAAAAGTTTTAAGTGAACTTTAAAATTGTTGAACACCATCAGAGTCAACTTAAAGAGGGCCCATTTAAAGTATCATTAAAAGCACCTACTTTTATACAAACACATATGCCAGTATATGTACGTGTATTGAGCTCCAAAATATGCGCTGCGCCTATGTACTTAAAAACTTTATTTACACAGACCCAGCTGCAATATTTCTGTTTTCTGTCTCCAACTGCAGTTGCGCTATCAGTGAAATAATTTCAAAAAAAAAAAGCCACGCATGCTGGAGCATTACTTTCAGAATGGAGGAGAATGGGCATGAGCTGCAAAAGCTCGAACGGATCATAAGTCATTTTAATGGGATACCCATTATAAAATGCGCCAGTGTAAATTCATGTTAAATGCACAACATTAATGATAACACACATTTACTTTAATGTAAAATATGTGTAATTTTTGCTGTTGTTGTTGCTGTTATTATTATTATTATTGTAATTGCCACCATTAAATAGCATCGATGAAAGCAACATCAATACTGATGGTGGGTACCTGTTTGCATTACAATACAGTACAATTTTCTCTTATATCGCTATACCTTGTTCACTACAGTTTTCTCGAAAAAAGTGAAAATGTGCTCTTTTGATAGAAAAACAAAGTTCAATCAATACATTAAACATGACCAACAGATGATTATCAAAAAATCTAGTCTAGAAAACGATCGATTCCAATACTTAAATCGGGCTTTATTGATCTTATAAAGATAAAATATGAATCAGCATTCTAAAAACAATAAACTCAAATGAATCTGTACTCGGAAAAAACCAAACCATAAAAATTCATTGAAAATCCCGGTAATTTTAATTTGCGCCCGTAAAGAAAACCGTAATTTTTACTGATTACACACAGTAAATTTTATTAAAAAATGAAAAAACAAAAAAAGCCTTAGGTTAATGGTGTCGAGCTTAAGACCTTTTTGTTTGTATGCGACGCTCTAACTACTAGCAACTGTGGCACTTTCGTTTCTTTAAATTTTTATTTCATTTATATTATATGTCAATGAGATTTTTTATAATGTCAATTAGCAATAATTGATAATAATTCTTGGCAAATATTGCAGAGCCGACTGGTATTTTGTCATGTGCGCACTTTTTACTTTTCTGTTCAACATTTTTTACTGTTATTCTCTGTACTTTTTGAAGTTTAAACCGTTATTTTACTTTTGTACCATTAATTTTTCATAAGGATTTAGAAAAATAATTGAATTACTGAAACAAGCCGTAATTTTTCATGAGATTATTATCACTTTGTGCTGTTTGAAAATCAATTTTTGAAGATCATTTTTTTGCGTGTAAGTTACTCTACTCTTTGTGTAGGATACCTTGTTCAGAAATGCTTGATCCGTGTGACACTAGACGTGCATAGAATTAATTGTCTTGTTCCCCATGTACGCATGGACTTTAATTTCAATCGAAAATTAAAAAACCTGTGACGTTTCACAGGTTTCTACAAAAATTTTGACAGGATAGCTTAAAAATGAGATGGATTATTCTGCTAAGACATGTTCTGAAGATCCTTCAGACTTGATTTTTCGTATTACAATTTTTTAAAATCTTTTAAGTCAATTTGAATTTTTCGAAACTTCTTTTTATTTAAAACTAGCTAAGTATGTATTACCTGCTGCACGTGGCCTACCTTTGTCATGGTGCCTTTGATATCTGTAAAAAATCTCATCCATCTCATCCATCGTTCTAGTGGTTTTTGAGTCTATTGACGAACACATTAACAAACTTTAATTTTTATATATCGTCACTCTTAGGCCAGATTCACGAATGTGAAAACTGTTGAATTTGAGAAATTGCTTTTTGAAAGTTTTTTAAATATTAAAATTAAATGTAAATTTTGCTTTTTCGTGTTATAAACTTTGCATTTACTATTAAACCACCTCAGATATAGCTTTCATACTTCTGGCATAACTTAATTGAACTATTTTATACAAGAATACCGCATTAATGCAAAACCGAAAAATTTGCACTTTCGTGAATCTGGCCTAAGAGTGACGATATTAGATCATATATTTTTAGAAAATGCATAAAACCGAATTAATATTTTTGGAAGACTAAGTCCCTTTTCGTGTGGATCATGACATAACTATATTGTAACGTAGATTCAAAACTTCAATAACGAAATCGGAACATACTGCATTAAGCGAAAGTACCTGGAGATCGATCCCTGCTCGGTCGATAATCTGATTTTATCATTTTAGTCGATGTTTTTATTCATAGCTATATTTGTGATCAAATTTGTATCTTTTCGTATCCTATTTTCATGCTTTCAAAATGATAAATTTAGCGATGAGAATAATAAAAAGAAAAACCTTGGAAAGTATAGAAAAATATTAAAAGTTAAAAATTGATAGTTTTGGTGAAACAGAAAAAACCAACACGACCGAAAAAAGGAAACCTGACGAAGCAGCACTGCTGATACGAAATATCAATAAAATTTAATAGTTGGTTCTAGACAAATAAATAAAAGAATAATTTGCATGCATTATTTCGAGATATCCTTGCCTGAAGTTGGAGAAAACGCTGTTTTCAGGCATGTGGCGTAGCTACAAGAAAAGTTTAAATTCTTTTTTTTTTATGACATTAAAATTTACCTTCAGACTTTTCCAATAGAACTCTTACTTTTCAAGTTATTATCCTTTGAAGAAAAGGTACTTCGGCCACCATATAAAGGATGAAATTGAATTAGTATCGAAAATCCGATTTAAAAAACCCTTAAAATGAGTAAAAATCTGTTGCAGGGTATGCAATGAGTTAGTGCCAATAAGGGGAAAAATAAAATAACATATTTCATATTTTGTATGGGGGCTGAAGTACCTTATCTTCAAAGGACCATAACTCGGAAAGTAAGAGTCCTATTGAAAAGGTCCGAAAGGACATTCGATGCCATTAATAAAAAAAGAATTTCACTTTTCATTGTAGCTACGCTGTAATACTGAACACAGTATTTTCTTCAAATTCCAGCAAGGATATTTCTGCAGGTATAATGACAGTTCTGCTAATGAAGACGGATTCAGTATGCTTTAGATACTCATGACCCATACCCGCCTAAAAAATTTCATTAAAATATGTTGTACCATTTGCGAGAAATAGCATTTAATTCTTCAAATCTTCCTCCTTATGAGGATCGTTTGAAGCTACTTAAAATGCAGTCTCTACGGGAACGCAGAGATAATGCAGATATTCTTTATTTGCACCAACTTATCACTGGGTCCCTTGATGCTCCAGAGCTTTTTAACTATATTTTTTTCAATTTGAATCGGAGAAGCGATCGTAATTCTCCGCAATTATTTTATCAACCGCTTAGCAGAAGTAATTATATGTTTTCCGCTCCTTTTAATCGAATGACAACCCTTGTCAATAATTGTGAATTTTATAATGTTAACTTGTCAAAAGGTCAACTCAAACTTAGATTGAAAAATAACTGTAGTTAACTGTCTTTGTCATCATTTAGAACGATTTTTTTTTTTGTCATATTTTGCGTACTTGCATGTTTTTTGTTAGTGTATTGTCCGAGCCAAACAGCATGCTGGGTTAAATTTTTTCAAACATCCCATCTTTGATTTGTATGAATATTTATATGCAGGTGTATCGCTAGAGCGGTATGTTGTGAAAGTGTGATATAGCTACGGGATACGAAACAAAATATAACTTGCATGATTTTTTATCCCTTATTTCAGAAATTTTTATAAAAAGCTAAAAATTTAATTTATAGCCTTTTTTTGCTAATTGGCTAAGAAGGCTATTAGCTGCAGTAGCTAAACTCGATTATTATTTACTTGTACGGGAGCGGAGTCTATTTGCTACAGTAAAATTCAGAAAGATTGCTTTAGTATGTAGTTTCCTTTGTATAGCGTATATTTTTGTGAGCAGTGCCACGCCTTTCAACGTGTTTTCCCAATATGACCGCATATCACATATTAATCTACCGAATTTCATCAAAATACCTTTGATGGTTTGTGAGCTTTGACAAGATTAAATTTAAAGTTTAGGGCGGTGCCACGCCCCCTCATGAGTATCTAAAAAGCTAAAGACTAGCTTATTCTTCATTCCATGCTTACATCTATCACTATCCCAAATTAATTTACAAATATAGAAACAAACAAATATACAATTTTAGCTCGTAAAAAAAAGAAGATAAGCAACAACTCGAAAGGTTTAGCCGAACCATCTTCAGCACTAACACACTTCTTGATCTTCAGCGATAATGATACTCATTTTGTGTGGAAAAATAATGAAAAACTTTAGTGAAAGTGGAAGTCCACTGAGAATGAAAAAAAAAAATTTAAGAAAATAAACTAGGAAGCTTATAAATTTATTTTGTTTTAAAAGAGTTATAAATAAATGAAATGAAAAAAAGGAAAAAGTGCAATGGGTATTCTTAAGAACTGAAGTTGTGTAAGCACACCTCACCTTAGAGAGATGTGACTTGAGTGCAAATATAGTCGTACTTTTATCGTGAGATGTTTTCAGTCGCATCAGACGTAAAGATTTAGTGCTCTATTCTGTCCTTAATTCCAAAAAATAAAAAATGCTTTTCAAGAAATCGAAACCATAGCTAAAACGAATACCTGAAATGGTTTTGGTAAACAAACCTTCAGCAATAATTGGTCGACCCGAAAGATGTGATAGTGGCATAAACGAAAACACTATTCTAAGAAAGCTCTTGAACTAAATACAAAACATTTCGACATTGACACCGGAAACTGTATATGCAAACGCTGCAATTTGATCTAATATTAATGCGCCTGTCACTTAAACGTTAACGTTTTGGTCATGTCCATTCCTTTAACGATGCTGTAGGAAATTAAGATGGAAACGTTTTATTCTTTTTAATGACCATTTGAGGAATCTTTACGTTTTGGTTTTGGTTTTTTTTTTTTTTTCTTTTTTGCCAGCTCTGCTTTTAACTCTGTTGAAATTATTATCTAACCGAATGGCCGTCTTCATCGAAATAAACCTACTCGGAAGGTTGATAACATGAATGGTTTTTTGTTTTTTTTTCTTTTCCAATCCTTACCAAAATGTAATAAAACCAATGAGGTGTACAATAATCAGCTGCTTAATACACAGCCTGTAAGCGTGTTTGTACATGTCCGTGTGTGTCTGTGTGTTAATAACAACATTGGCGTCAGTTCGTCCGTCATTCAATGCAAGTGTGGCCATCAATGCAAACAATGTAACCGAACGAAAGCTTTGCCAATACCCCATACAGGTTCTCTCCCCTACAGTGGGTAGCAATTCTGTAGGTCCCCTTTTGCTTCACCCTCTGTACATCGTCGTTGGCTGGCTGCTCGAGTTCTGCCTATCCAAGCATTTCACTACGTTTCCACTTTTACATTTTACCTAAGTATACATACGTTTAGTGTTCAGTTTTACGCTTACGTTTATGTGTTACACTCGTATTATGTCGTAACAAAGAATCTGCTTTATTGGCAAATTTTTATGCATTGTTAGTGAGGTGGTTGAGGTAGATTGATGTGGGTGGGGACTGAGCCTCATGAATGCCACACAGCAGCTGCCATCGTATACGGTGTGCGGCGATTAAGCTACGTTTTGTATTGTGAAGGTGTACGGACTGTGTTGACTCAGTGGTGGGATTGAGGGGGCCTTGGCTTAAGCACATAAACACATATTCATATTGTGTGTAATCGATTGGCATAATGCAGCAGGATTTTATTAAGGATAACCGAAAAGATGCCAGTCGATATCATAGCCAAAGTCTTTTGTGTTGCACAATAAAGCAGACAATAGGAAAATCAATCGGTAAAAATTTAATATTGAGCGCTTATTGTACACTTTTAACATTTCCTTGAACATTTTGTAAAAAGCTAAGAAAATACAGTGTTACACTGATAACGTGTAATGAGGCAAATCGCGGGCACTCATCGCCTCATACACCGCGTCTTACGTGTCAGCCAATTGTGGGTAAAACACGGAAACTCACTTCTCCATTCCTCGTGACTACATCATCTTGATGTACTACCATGCTACCTGATTTGCCCATTCGTCCAACCGTTTGTTTATCCTGGTCTTTGATGATAGCAACCTCCACCGGTGATCAATCTTCAGCTTGGTGCATTCGTACAGGCAGACGGCAGCCTCCAGTTAATGCAGCCGTAGATTCTGATATCGATGAAAGATCTTTATAGAACTGTAATTTTCGTGTGATTTTCATCATTTTCTCACTTAAGTTTTACTATTATTAAGGAATTTGTTAATATTTCTGCGTATTTATCTATAAAACAGCTGTCAATTTCAGAAACCGAAGGAAATCCCGGGAGCTAGCAAACACGCGGATGAACACACTAAGGGGAAACGGTTACCAAACAGTCACGCAAATGGGGTTTACAGACCTTCAAATTACAAAAATTTTTTTGATGAGTTCGAATTAGTTTGGCATCACCAATTTTGCCGTCAAAAAAAATTTTTATGGATTTGATGAGTTTTTGATAGTGAGAACGCTTCTTCAAAAAATTTGCCAAAAACTTTGAAGAAAATCGAAAATTTTTGATTTTTCGCTGATTTGACAAGTGATTTGATGAGTTATTTGAAAATGTGAACGCAAATACATTTTTCTGTATGCGTATTTTCATTTCAAAACAAGATTTTAACGAGTACACGTCGCACAGTGATGCGATCAGTACAAGCTAGACAGAAAAAACTCGAAATCGAATTTTTACATTCCGAATATGAAAAAATATCAGAAAATATATAATTAACTCATAAATAATTTTTTACTTACCTCCGCTTTCTACATAAAATACCAAAAATCGTCAAAGTTGGCCTTAAAAATTACGTTTTCCAAATTTGTGTCCATGAAATTAGTTGCTATTTTCACAATTTTTTTTTAATACTTCCCAATATCGAAAAGAGCTGAAAATCGGCACATATTACGGCCAAGATATTTTTTATGGAAATATTATAAATTCAAAACCAAATCTTTTAAAATGTTGGTGTTATAGAATAGAATTTAGAGAGATAAATGTGAAAAAACGCTAAATTCAGCAAAACATTTTGGAAAAAAAAGGCCACTCCATATTTCTACCAAACTTTCTTTATTTAATCAGTATTATGTCTTCGTTAAGCCCTGGGAATGCCTAAGTGCGCAGATTTACCTTTGACTTTTTTTCTTTATCTATATGATGGTACTAAATATTACTGTATTAATTAGGCTCTGACCGTATTTTCTGAAATTTATATAATTTTAAGTCGATGAGACTTTTTATGGGATTTGAATATTTGTAATATAACACACAATATTTTTACACTGAGAAAATAAAATACACGAAATAAAAAAAAACCTATTTTAGTGAAGTGTAAATTACTCTTAAAAACGAAAATTTAAATATTATGGTAATAAAAAAAAATTACTACTTGATATTATCACCAAACTTTTTTTTTTCAAATGAGTATTATGTCTACTTTAAGCACTAGGAGTGCCTAAGTGCGCAAGCTTGACATTGTATTTTTTTTTTTTTCAACCTATTTGATTGTCCTAAAAATGCTATTAAATTAAATTTCAAATCCAGGTTCCGAATATTTTTTCTAAATATTATGAATGGTTTTTGGGTAATTTCATTACTTTGAGCTCTAATCCGGGAAACATAACAAGCACAACACGTAATGTTAGTGCACAGACAAAAAATCAATTATAGAAATAAAAATTATAAAGAATAAACGTAGATAGCCCGAGAAAAGCAATAGATATTATTAATACATTAAAATAATATAAAACTAGTAAGGGTGTAAAATTTAGCCTGGCCAAACATTAAATACCCTACACTGCAGTATTTTTCAAATTTTGCTCATATGGGAATTGCTACGCCCTCTTGTCCGAGGTCACCCAGTTTTTGTTCAGCGCTTGCATTTATAGTTTTTAGTGTCTGAGTGACAAACTTTTTCAGTAAAGCGTTTTGAAGCTTTTGCTTATATAGGAGGTGCCACGCCCTCTTGTCCGAGTTCGTCTAGTTTTAGCTTAGAGCGTGCAATTATAGTATTTAGTATTTGAGTGAAGCTTGGTTCGATTATCTCAAGAAACTGTTTCAGTATAGCATTTTGAAACTTTTGCTTATGTGGGAGGTACCACGCCCCCTTGTCCGATTACACCCAATTTTTGTTGAGAGCTTTCATTTATGATTCTTAGTGTCTGAGTCAAATTTGATTCGAATATTTCAAAAAACGCTTTCAGTATAGAGTTTTTAAGCATTTGCTTATATGGGAGGTGCCACGCCCTCTTGTCCGAATTCGCTTAGTTTTTTCTCAGAGCTTGCGCTTACAATTTTTAATATTAATGCGTATTTTGGTTGCATTGTCGTGAAAAAAACTCCTAAAATTGCATTTTGAATATATTTTTTGTATGGGTGGTAGGCGTGTCCGTTGACCGATTTTGCTCATTTTCAATCCCCCGAGCTAACTTTGGTGACGAAGGCAGTGTACCAAGTTTCATTGAATTATCTTGCTCAGTTTTCCCAAAAAGTGTATTTCAACACACAGCCAGCCAGCCACCCAGCCAGCCAGCCAGCCAGCCAGCCAGACAGACGGACATGGCTATATCGACTCAGGAAGTGACGCTGATCAAGAATATATATACTTTTCTATATCTGCCACGCCTCCTTCTCTGCGTTACAAACGGAAGGACAAAGTGAATATACCCTGGGTGTAGGGTATAAAAATTATATTTAATTATATAAATAGTATAAATATGTATAAAAAATAAAAAGTATAAATAATAAAACTTATTATAAATGATATGAAGTATATGATATATACATTGTTATTTATTTGGATATGAAATAAATCCTCAAATATTTTTTTTGTTTTTTCTAAATCCTTTGTTTATTGTTTTTGTTATTTTTTTTACATAATAAAACTGAAATATATATTTGCGTCAGCAACAAAACAAAAGCTTATTTAATCATGTTATTAAAAAGTACTCTCGCAACCGAAAAAGTACTTTTTGAAGAGTAAAACAGGTCCCCTCCAAAATTATCAAATATCATCACTGATACTTGCTAAGCTTTATTATTATATAAAAATTATTTATTGTACTCATATTATTTATTATATTAATATTATTAGTGCCTTAGTAATCAAATATAACACTTCTACTTAAAATTTTGTTATTGCAGATTTTTTCGTTAGTTATGGTGGAATTTATATTTCAGTTGTATGGGAGGTACCACGCCTACTTGTCCAATCGTGCTGAAATTTTTTATAAATTTAAGTAACTACATAAAACTTATACACTTAAAATTTTGTAACCATAGGTCGTTCCGTTTTTAAGATAAAGCCCAAAATGTAAATAAGTTGAAATACTTTTTTTGCACTTTCCCATACCTAAAACATTAAAAACTGCAAAAAAAATAATTTTTTCCGTCTAGCATGTACTAATCGCATCACTGTGCGTCGCTCGGATGATGAAAGTAAAGAGGTATATGATTTTTTTCTTATAATAGGCGTGCTTCTTTTGACGCGTATATATAATTGTATATGTGTAACAAAAAAATAATAACAGCAAAGTTTCTTCCTTGCTCTACTTCTTGCACTTGCTACCAATAAAAATTTGGATTTCATTCTTAATTTTCGTTAAATAAATTAAAAATTGTAATTTACCTTTTATCTTGTTCTGCCCTTTTTAATATCAATTCTTTTGACGTTTCGTTTTTATATACCCTACACCCAGGGTATATTCACTTTGTCCTTCCGTTTGTAACGCAGAGAAGGAGGCGTGGCAGGTATAAAAAAGTATATATATTCTTGATCAGCGTCACCTCCTGAGTCGATATAGCCATGTCCGTCTGTCTGGCTGGCTGGGTGGCTGGCTGGCTGGCTGGGTGGCTGGCTGGCTGGCTGGGTGGCTGGCTGTGTGTTGAAATACACTTTTTGGGAAAACTGAGCAAGATAATTCAATGAAATTTGGTACGCTGCCTCCGTCGTCAAAGTTAGCTCGGGGGATTGAAAATGAGCAAAATCGGTCAACGGACACGCCTACCGCCCATACAAAAATTATATTCAAAATGCAATTTTAGGAGTATTTTTCACGACAATGCAACCACAATACATATAAGTACTACGAATTGTAAGCGCAAGCTCTGATAAAAATTTGAGCGAATTCGGACAAGAGGGCGTGGCACCTCCCATATAAGCAAAAGATTCAAAATGCTATACTGAAAGAGTTTTTTGAGATAATCCAACTAAATTTCACTCTGACACTAAAAACTATAAATGCAAGCTCTGAACAAAAACTGGGTGCACTCGGACAAGAGGGCGTGGCACCTCCCATATAAGCAAACTTTTCAAAATACTGCAGTGTAGGGTATTTATTTTTTGGCCAGGCCAAAATTTACACCCTTACTAGTTTTTTTTTTTTTTGGTATTTTTGTTTGAAATTTATCGATAAATACTCATCTTTGATGGGTAGCACTGGCTTGTATCCTTAATTATGATCTAAGCGACGCTTGCTATCGCCAACTATCGCTTCATACAAATATTTTGCCAATTATATATACGCGTCAAAAGAAACATGGCTATTATAAGGGTTGTTTCTTTATTTTAAGTAAGGTTGTGGTTGAAAGATAATTTAATTTAATTAATAAATAACTTTCTAGCCGATTTGCTTGTACATGTGTAATTTTAGATGCAGCTACTGAAGGATTTTATGCACAAAAGTATATTTCTTTTGTAAAATAGTAACAAAATAATTTTTAATTGGTTTTTCAATGAATGGAATAATTTATTTCTGCAAATAAGATTAAATTTATGGTCTTTCCACTACATTTTAATAATTAGTTTCCTTGTTTTTCATCGACGCTTCAATTTTCATAGCCAGAATTCATCCGCTATTGCGATGTTACCTCATCGGCGAACAAAGCAAAATTGAAATTTGAAGAGTGATTTGATGGTGTGTACCAGTGTTGCCAAAAAGAGATAAATTTACCTAAAACGGGTAATTTTCAGCTTCCGAGGTAAAAAAGGTAAGAAAAAACAAAAAGTGGTAAATTTTGCACGCGGACTTAATTTTTATAACTTCGTTCAATACCTTGAACAGAAGGCCTGTAAACAAACAATGAATGCTTTTAAGACATATTACTTGAAATAGCTCACAATTTTCTAAGTCCAACCTTCAAAGATCTTTCTTTTGTTGAACAAAAAGATATAAAAAAAAATTATCACATCAAAAAACATACGAGTTATAATATAACTTCACTGTACTAGTTATAATATGATTTCACTGTAATGATACATTTGAACTTTTGTTGTTGTTTCAATCGTTTATTTCTTTTGTTTTTTGTTACTTTAGCAACGACAACTGTTGCTTCTTAACGCTAGTCACCAAGTGCCGGCTATCGAACAGAACTCGGCTTAGCTTGGCTCTTATCTTTACTTAAGATCTAATATAAATGTATATTTGTGCAATGTCAGCACAACGCCACAGTGGAATGGACAGAATCGCCTCGCTTAGAAAAAGCTGATTCGGTGCATTCCACTGTCTGGCTTTTTAGTGTCTTCTTTTTCTGAGTTATGTATGTGTATAACTTCTCATTTTTCTTCGTTATTCACATACATAACTCTTTCCGGGCTAGTTTTAGGATTCTCCTGAATCCTTTTATTTAAAATTTTTATATTCTTCTTTTAAAACAGCCAAATGCCTATTATTAGGACAATTATAAATATCACAATTGTTGTAATACTAATTCCATATGTAGTTTTCTTATGGAATTTTAATTCCTCAATTGCTTTAAGATTTTCGATATGTTCTATGGCTACTCTTTCGATTGACAATTTGGCCTCGTACTTTTGTTCTAGCATCCGCACCGGGTATACATATCTATCTTCAAATTCAACTTTATTGTTTGAATATTTCTGCCTTAATACCTCAATTTTACAATCTGTAAAGCTTATAATGTAATTTTTATTTAATACAATATTTCTGTGGTCGCAATTATGAACCAACGATACATTTTTAGCATTTTTTATAATAATAGTGTCATCACTTATGTCCTGAATTTCAGTAGCGTTACTATACTGAAATGTACATTCATTCTTAAAAATACAATTGTTACTTGTTTTAAGTTTCTTTAATAAAGTGTTTTCCTGGTATACATAATTTTTGGAGTCAATAGTGATAATTGTTTCATCTTTTATCGTAATTTGTAAATTTTCTTTATTTGGCATAGGAGTGATTATTTTAGTTCTGTTTTTACATATGTTTTTGGTATTTGAATCGCGAATACAATAGAATCATTTTTATACGAGAGTAATCCTACTCTAGCCAATTTCAATTTGTAAAAATCTATATCAAAATAGTTTATTTCCTCTTTTGATAACATTTTCGGGTGAATTAAATTATGTTTTGCCGATGCTATGTTGTCTTGAACATCTTTTATTTTATCTTCAATATACCTCAACTTGGCCATATAACTGTTAAATAGCATTTGCTTTGTTAATTGCTTACGTTCAATGTTTGTTATATTTACAAAATTTAAAACTTGTTCCCTTTCATTTTCAATTGCATCCTTAATCGAGTGTATTGTTTTATTAAAATGGTCATTGATTGAAATCTGTTTGTTTAAGTTCCCTATGGCATTATGGTTGTTTTTCTCTACTATTTCCAGGTGTTCTAATATTTCCTGCCTGTCGTCGTCATCCATAACTCCAAATATCCATTTGTATACATGCCCTCCTAAATTAATTAATCCTCGTTTGTTCCTCGAATTTTGGTTTGGAGTTATAGATTTAACCCTTGCTTCTATTGTGTCTATTTCATTTCACAGAAATTCTTTATTATTTATCTCATTATTCATTATATCTTCTTTAATCTGCTCAATAAGGTTTCTTAATTGCTTAGGTCTAATAATGTGTAACGCAATATTTACTTCCCTCACTATTTCTACTGGACCTAAGTGCACCATGGTATATCCTGCATCCTCAATAATGGGTGTCACATGAAGTCTCCCATTTATTATATTCGCCGACGCGATTAACAAAATAGTCGTTATTAACATCTGAAATTGGTTAAAAAAAAAACAAAAAAAAAAATTGTATTGAAATGTTAAAAAAAAAAAAAAATTTTGTATATTCTTTATTGTTCCATGTTATCCCCCATTCTGGCTATGGTACTAAATCTGTCATCATCCTCACCATCTTCTAAAATTTGTATTCCTGCCAATTTAATAGGTCGTTTTATATTTGTGTGGTGTACCCCGTCAAGTGAGCTGATTCTAAAATATGGCTCGTCCTTATGACGCACCCTTTTATAGTTCTTAATTAGTCCTATTTCCCTTTGTTCATCATATTCTTCCCTGTCTCTATTTCTTTTATCTATTGTTTTATTTTTGAAAGCTGTTAAGCTATTGTATAGGACTTCAGGTGAGATTTTATCTCTTGCCAGCCTCGGTGTGCATTTGATGGTCGAATGATATCTCTCATTATAGTTTCCTATAACGGTATACATTCTCATCTCTGTTGTAAGGTTTGGATCTTCGATTCCTGTTAGTTTCTCCAACAGGGTCGAATGTAACCTTTCAACATCAGCATTTCCGGTATGGCTGTTTGGTTTAGTGAGGTGGACCTGTACTCCTTCAGTCTGTAAGAAATTTAATAATTGTTCCGCTCTAAACTCATTATCCATTATAATTTTAGTGGGTTTGCCAAATTTTGAAAAATGTTCCATCATTATTGATTTTTTTACTTGCCAGTTTCTATCTATGATTCTATATGCCGCTGCAAACTTTGTGAGTTTATCTAAAACTGTTACAAATGAATGCTTTTTGAAATGAAAAATGTTCAAATGGATAATTTCGTTTTTTTCTTTTGGGGTTTCTGAAATTTGGAATTTTGGCTTAATTGGTTTCCTATCGTACTTGATTACTTGACATTTTTGGCAATTGTTTATTATCAATTGAATATGATTTTTGAACTTTGGGTAATATATTTTATCTTTGAGAGTGTTATAAGTCTCACTAATCCCACTATGCATCGATTCATTTGTGTGATATAGTGAAATTTGCTTATGAAGCTCTTCTTCTTCCGTTATTTCTGAAGCTCTTTTTGTACACTTTACAAATTTAATTTGGCTATCAGTTTCAAATAACGAAATTAACATTTCTTGAATTTTATTATAATCAGACTCGGAGACTTCCGAAAAAATTCCAACAAATCCTTTTTTTATGTACCTTTTGAAGATATCCTTAATAACATTCTCACTTTCCATTGGATTAATTTCCAAAATTTTTCTATTGTGGAGTGTTTGCATTTCTGCTCTTGGACTGTAGGTTATTATTATTTGAATTTTATATCTGTTTACGATATCTTCTTTAATGGGAAAATGTTCAGACAATTCTTCGTCTGCAGAATGTACTGTTTTACTGTCATTAACTGACAGCAAAAAATTAGACTGGGATTCGTTATTAGGTTGATTCAATGCTAACACTGGAATGCTATGGTTTTTATCTTTACCATATTCTATAGTAATTTCACCAACTGTCCTTTCCCTTATGTCTTTTTCGTCCTTCAGTACAAAATTTGACTCGTTATCATTATTTTCATTTATTTTTGGCGAGTTCTCAATTCTACTGAGGAAGTCTGCTACAACGTTATCTTTGCCGTTCAGGTACTCGATAACATAGTTATATTCTTGCAGTTTTAAAAGCCACCTTTAGGGCAATGATCCGTTATTATTTTGAATTTACTTCCATAAATATATGGTCTGAAGTAAGTTACTGCATGGATGATTGCCAAGAACTCTTTATCAGTTGTAGCATATTTTTGCTCGTGATTATTGAGCGTTCTAGAAATGAAACAGACTGGCTGACCTTGCTGAGCCAAAACTGCTCCAATTGCAAAATCACTAGCATCACAAGTTATTGTGAATTCTTAGTCATATTCTGGGAATTTTAAGATTGGGTGGGACGATATTAATAGTTTTAAGTATTCGAAACTTGAAATATATTGCGGATCGTTTGGATTTATTTTATATCCTTTTTTTAAATATTTTATCATCGGATAGGCAATCTTTGAATAATCTCGAATGAATTTCCTATAGTAGCCTGTGGCTCCTAAAAATCCCTTTAGTTGCCTTTCTGTTTTCGGAAGGGGCAAATTTTGTATGGCTAGAATTTTGTCTGAATTAGGCTTAATACCATCCTTCGTCAAAATGTGGCCCAAAAATTGCGTTTCTTTCCGTAAAAAACTACACTTATCCGCTTGAATTTTAAGATTGTGTTCTTGCAATCTAGAGAAAATTATTTTTAGTGAAGCTATATGTTCTTCTAAGGAAGTAGAAAAAATCAAAATATCGTCGAGATAAACTACACAAATACGATTGATGTAGTCTCTTAAGATCTCGTTCATCATTCTCTGGAAAGTGGCGGGGGCATTTTTCAGCCCAAAAGGCATCCTGACATACTCGTACAGGCCTGCCGGAGTAACAAATGCCGTCTTCTCAATGTCCTGCTCAGCCATTAATATCTGGTGATAGCCTTTCGCTAAATCTATAGTGCTAAAGTACTGAGCTTTGCCTAATTTGTCTAGGATGCTATCGATATTTGGCAGGGGATATTTATCGTCGATCGTCAATTGATTTAGTCTCCTATAGTCTACCACTAACCTATATTTCTGTATACCTGAATTATCTTTCTTCTTTGGTACTATAAGAATAGGTGAACTGTACCTGCTCTTACTTTTCCTAATAATCCCTTGTGTCTCTAATTCCAAAATTTGTCTCCGCACTTCCTCCTCGTGTTTGGGGGGTAATCTGTAAATTTTTGAGTTTATTTGTTGATTTGTTACGGTTTTTATTTGGTGAACTACTGCTTTTGTAGTAGTTAAGGTGCCTCCCTCTTTGTATATTAATTTTTTATATTTTTTCAGTACCGTTTCCATAGCCGCTTTTTCTTGCATATTGAGATGATCCAGTTGAATATTCTCTGCTGCGGCTGCCTCTAATGAGCAAACCTGTTCTTGTAATATTCTTGCATGAAATGGAAGTTTAATTCCACTGTTCAGCTCAATATGCATGTTTTTTATATCAATTAATTTTACATTTTTTAAAATGAAATCATTGCCCAATAAGAGGTCATATGGTTTGTCAAAATCAACCATTAGCCAACTCATCTGAGCATTTTGCGGGAAACCAAATTCTGCGGGACACGTCGTTTTAACCTTTTTAGTATTTCCCCTCATATTTCCATTTAGTGTGCTAATTACCGTACTGTTTTCTTCTAATATTGGTAAATCAAAATTTTTAAAACTTTGTTTTTTCATTATACTTATGGTAGAACCAGGGTCTACCAAGGTGCACCACTTTTTCTTGAAAAGTGTGAGTGTGATTAAAATTTTGTTTGTATCAACCGAGGCTAGTTTATAAAAAACTCCTCGTTCGTATTGGTTTCTTCCGACGCACCTTCCCTACTTAAAGCGTCGACTTCCATTGGTGTTGGTTTGTTTGAATTTCTAGACTGCTGGGTATAAGTGTTTTGCCTATAATTTCTGTTAGAGTTCCCATTGTTCTGTGTCGAAACATTTCCAGATGAATAAGGTCTGTTATTATTTGTATTTGACGAATTTCTTGAACTATTAGGCCGGTAATTTTGCTGGCCTGAATTATTAGCACGAAACTGTGATGAAGAACCTTGAAAACTATTGTTATTGGTATTGTTTCTTTTTGGTTTCGATGTTTGAAATCTATTAGAACTATTTTCATTAAATCTCCCATCAAATCTTCCATTAAATTTTCTTGACCCTGAATTATTCGTGTTGTTTTGGACATATTTCTGTTTTTTCATGAAGGGATTGAGGTTACCTTCGTCCAATCCAATAAAATTGTAAATAAAATTTGTAATTTCTGTTAGTGAAATTGTGGTTCTAATGGCATAGGCAAATGTACCCGAGGCTAATTGTTTTACCCTTTGAATTAGCATTCCAGAAAATATTTCCTTCATATAGGGACCATTTTCAGATAGTGCACAATATTCCGTTATTAAATCTGTAAGATCTTTGACCCTTTTACTTAACTCTTCAATGCTACATACTTTTAAGGAATTTATTTCTTGCGTTATTTGCATTTGGTCCTTCGTCCGTCTGTAGTGTTGTTTTAATCTATTTTTGCATTCTTCCCAATTTTGTGGATTTGTTAATTGTAAAAAGTTTTTAGCTGACCCTAAAATTTTAAGATCGTAGATAACCTGGAAAACTGCCTGTTCCTGCCCTACATAATCTATTAATATTCTTTCAATGCCTCTAATAAATGCTGGTAATTTTTTTGAACTTCCTTCGAAGGCACTTAAATACTTTAAGTCTTTTTCTATTTTCTGTCTTAAAGTTTGTCCATTTCTATTTTGACCCATTAAATTTGTAAGAGCTATTACGCATTGTTCTATCGATCTAAGCTGTGCATCTGCCATTTTGATTTCTTAATTTTTGACTTGGTGACAAAATATTTTTTTTAACAATTTAGTAATTTATGTATATTTTTTTTTCAAAATTTTGGTATACACAAAAAAAAACTCACATTTATATATATAACTTGTCTGAACTGCTGCACTGCAAATAAGTATATACCACTGTCGTGACCCTTGTTGTTGCTTGCTTTATTTCAATGAGTTACTTTTTCCCCTCGTTGGCGACACCTCGGCGTGGTGTGCAGAACTTCAATTTATCTGAAATTTTGTTTTAGTTTAGGAGTTATTTCTCTCTCCCTCGTTGGCGACACCTCGGCTTGGTGTGCAGAACTTCTCAAATTTAGTTTTAGTTTAAATTCATTAATTTGATGTTTTATATATTTTTTTTTTTAGTAGAATTAAAATTTTCTTATTATTTTCTCTTTTTTTTTTTAAATTATTTTCTTTCACGTAGATTTTTGTTCCGCGACTGCGCCAGTTATAATATAACTTCACTGTACTAGTTTTAATATGATTTCACTGTAATGATACATTTGAACTTTTGCTGTTGTTTCAATCGTTTATTTCTTTTGTTTTTTGTTACTTTAGCAACGACAACTGTTGCTTCTTAACGCTAGTCACCAAGTGCCGGCTATCGAACAGAACTCGGCTTAGCTTGGCTCTTATCTTTACTTAAGATCTAATATAAATGTATATTTGTGCAATGTCAGCACAACGCCACAGTGGAATGGACAGAATCGCCTCGCTTAGAAAAAGCTGATTCGGTGCATTCCACTGTCTGGCTTTTTAGTGTCTTCTTTTTCTGAGCTATGTATGTGTATAACTTCTCCTTTTTCTTCGTTATTCACATACATAACTTACGTTTGAGGAAGCATATATGGGACCTTTATGTGTAAAATTGCGTGATTCTGATGCAAACATAACGAGGGACAATTGCCAAAAGTTCTACAAGAAGGCACTTTTAGAAATCCTTCCTTATTCACTGAAATGGAGTTTTTTGAATCCGGAAGTTCATTTTAACATTAATAACAGAAAAAAATATAAAATAGTTATCTATACTTCCGAATAAAGTAAAGGTGTTGATATTGTAGTTAAAACTTTCTATTGAGTGGAAGGAAGCAGGGGTTTGCTTTAATGACCAGGAAAAGATAAAAATTTTCTTCGGTACCAATAGATGAAATATGGTCCGAAATTCAACACCTTAAAAACATTTTCTTTAGGGAAAAGATTTACTTACTACTCGGCCACCCAAGAAAAGAAATAATATGGAGAGTGTCGACCACCTATCAAAGAACTTATTTAACAAAAAATTTGTATTAATTTGTTTTTAAAAATACGCTTTTATATGCATTTAAATTACATTAAGCTGAAAATCAATGCAGTAAATGTTATGTTCCTTTTTTATTGTATTTTTTATTTATTTTTGTAAAAAATTGGTTAATTAAATTAAGTAAATTAAATTATTTATGTTAAGCCTATGTTTTAATATTTATTTTTAAAAGTGGTAATTTTTGGCCAAAAAAGGTAAATTTTAAGTAAAATGTGGTATTTTTTAAATAATTTTGCTGGCAACACTGGTGTGTACACTCAAAACTCAAAATTAGTGATGCCAAACAAATTCGAATTCATCAAAATAAAATCGACAAATTTTGATAGTGTGTACATGTGTACACTGCTAAGCAGCTTACCAACCAACCAACCGATCAACCGACCAAACAAGTAAACACATATTGTTGCGCAACAGTACACAAACAGCTCACCAACAGACCAAACAATCAACGAACCAGCCAAGCAAACATACAGCGATTGTTCAACAGTCAAGCAAAATCGGACCAAAAACCAGGGAAAACTCGTTGGCATCCACGGACTCAGCTCTTATTTTCATGATTGGGCATAAGTATTGCACCCTGGAGACATCGACAAAGGCGCCAGCAGAAATTTATAAACGTACCCCGACGAAGGTTACTTTAGAAACTCACGTAAGGGGGCGGCGCACACTGGGGCTATAAAAGTGATTTGGTTCAAAACCACCCAGAAATCGCAATTTTCATCGAAATATAAAAATTCTTAAAGTAAGATATTCGTATTGTCATACTAAAGTATGGTATGAAGCTTAATTTCGTAAAAGTATTCGTATATTTATAAAAAATTATATATATATATTAGAGCACCCATATGTGCAAAATTCTGATTTTGCTTGCTCCCCGCCCATTTCCTGAAATTAGAGGTCAAAAAAATAAGATCTCAAAAAAAAAAAAATTTGGAATCGGTAGTGGAAAAAACGCAGCCGGTTTTCGATGAAAGGTCGAAAAATTGACTAAAAAAAAGGAAGTCGCTTTGACCGCCCCCCGATCAAAAAAAGTATATCAAAATGATATCCAAAATTTGTCAGTGACATACAAAATGTTGATAAGAAAACGATATCACAGTGATATACGGAATGTAACGCTTTTTGTATATCACCATGATATCAAAAAAAGATATCAAAATGATATCAAAAAAAGATATCAAAATGATATACAATTTTTGTACATTTCTGATACAAAATGACAACCAATTTTGGGTCTGATAACTAAAGCGACGCAGATTATGGCCAAATTTTGCAATATTGTGGTTAATCGTCGGCGACAAGTTTTTTTTTGCACTCAATTATATTTTTTCTGCTTTTTCACTAATTTCATGAGAAAATTCACTTCTTACTAAAATTGGCTGCGCGTCCGTTTTCCATACTTTTTGTTTTCCCAACCACAGGCTGCATGCAGCAACTGAATGGAGTGTCGGATTTTTTGCACTCAATTATATTTTTGTGCTTTTCACTAATTTCATTAGAAAATTAACTTCTTCACTAAAATTGGCTGCGCGTTCGTCTTCTATAATTATCTTTAAATAAAATTCACAAACGAAAACGTAAAATTTGACATATCAGCAGCTAATAAATTTTTGATATCATTTTGATATACATTTCTGATACAAAATTGACATGTTTTTCAATGATATCAAAAATATATCAAAATGATATGCAAAAATTGGATATCAGCGGCTGATAAATTTTTGATATCATTTATATATACATTTCTGATACAATGACAAGAACTTGACAAGTTTTTTTGATCGGGCCGTTACTTTAAAACTATTCATTTTTTCGTAATGTTTCTAAGCCAACTTTTGTAGAGATTGACTGTGTGGCTGTGTTGGTACAAAAATTTAAATTTTTTAAGAAAATTTTCATGACTTTTTTTCTATAAATTGGTTTTTTGTAATTTTCAAAGAGCGGAATATTTGTTCTGAAATTCTTATGTTGTAGGGAATTAAATGTTAATTAATTTAAAAGAAAAATTTTTAAAAAATTTTAGTTTTTAGGAAATGGCGCTCGTTTCAAAGTTAAGAAAAATAATGTTTGCTTTGCAACTGACGTTTAGGAAGTCGCCTAAATGAACTGTAAAGGCGAAAACCTTCCTGATGTTTCCGAATAAAAATGTGTCACAGAAAATCAACTCTGAATTCTAGTGATGCTTTCTTCATGTCTGCAACTTTTTGAAGCATTGGTGTTCAGAATAAAAAAGATTACAGAAGGCATTCAAAAGATATGTTTTCTAGAAGATCAGCAGCTAATTTTTTTCCCCTTCTTGGAGGAAGGAATAATGGGGGCCGGTGAACATTTTTCCCCCTCCCGGCAACGAAGAATTTTTTTGACATTTTTATCTAAATTTTGTATGAGAGCCACCTTAAGGGGCTCAAAAAAATGGTTAGTATGTTTAAGAAAAATGTTGGAGAGGAAAAATTAATGGAGGTCTGTGAACATTTTTTCCCTGTCCCGGCTACTTTCTAAAAGTAGTCTTAAAATTTGTCAAATGCATTAAGGTTTTTCTTTCAAAATTTTTCTAAAAAAATTTAAGGATACAATCATTGCTAAAAATACCAATTTATTTTTAAAACTTGAAAGTTTTATAAAAAAATTCTTTAAAAATCTTTTGGATATTTTATATAAAAAGTTTGTTCAAAGCTTAAACGCCAAATCTTAACAAAAAAAGGTTATATAATTTGGACGACTATTGGCGGAGTTATGAGCATTTAAGAAAATTGATAAATGTGGTTTAGCAGCTTTTACAGTTTTTTTAAAAATTTATATCTCTTGAACGTCTTTATAAAAAAATTTTTTAAAATCATGGATACTAGTCTTAACTAGTACTATAAGAAAAAATCGGAGATGGAAAATTCAAATGCTATCCGGTATCTTCGATTTTCTTTACGAAAATGTTTTGTTTCAGAAAATCTAAGTTTTTAGAAGGAAATTTTTAAAACGGAAACTTACAAAAACTTTAAATCATCAGAGTAAATTGCATTTGCATACTTGAAAATGAATTGAAACACGTCATGCATTTTTATTCATTTTCGTTTTTTTTTCTTTTCATTGAAAACCACCCTGCTTTTTCAATACCTTTGTAGCTATCAACCGTAAGCCAACAACCCCCGATGAAACAACGTCAAATGGCATCAGCTGCGAAAATCTGCGCAATTATTTTGCAACAATGAAATTGTTATTTCACAAATTCACAAATAAAACCAGAATTGCACATGTGTGGCTCAGGTGCGGCAATCGCAATCTGATTTGAAAATTTAAATTGGAATCACCTACATAAAAAAGGAGGAAACCCAATATTGACACTTTGTGTTTGCAAATAAAAATGGGAAAGAAATACGCTACGTGCAATATACCCCCACCCCCCAAAATGCTGGCAACAGGTGAATAACAAATAAAATTTACTTTGTTGGAAAATTTACGACTTTTCAATGTGGTGGCACATCCGCGAAAATAGTGAACTTCATGGATTTTGAACTTTGCATCCTCTGGCAAGATGTGATTTATAAGAGGAATAAATACACGGGTATGAAATGATTCAAATTTCCTCTAAATAAAAGAATATTAACGCTTTCGCTTTTCTCTCTAATATCATACTAGTTTTTTGTGAACTATGCGTTACTGATAAAAATAAAACTGAATTTCTAATTCATAATTTGCCAGACAATAACTCAAACGCTAATTTGTCGTTATCGCCAACGCCATTGCAGTCGCATCATCATTAGCACCACCATCATCATCATCATCATCATTACCATCACCAGCAGCAAATTAAAATTTCGCACATTAAAGTGTGCATTTTTCATGCCCATGGAAATATTAAGATTTTCATTAACTGCGCCTTGGAAGAAACGGAGAAAAATTAAAATGTGGCGGCACCAAACCACGCGTCCCGACTAAGCAGACAAGTAGTGCTCGCGATTATTAAAAGAAATCGCGGAAAATAGTCTCATTATTATTGCGATTATCGAGCGTGACTGCAATGCCACACACATGAGGACAGCAGCAGCACCTTTCAACCTAGACAAATTTTAAGAATTTTCCCCATTTTCTTTTTTTTATGTTCGCAACGTAACACCTTCACGACATTGCAGCAGACAGACAATATGAAGCGTTGCATTCAGTTACTCATAATTTGGCATTGGATTATGAAGCTGCTATGGTGGGTGTTCGAGGGTGCAGCGCTGGGGAGATAATCGCTACGCTCAATGTGCGTATTCGAAGGTGGAAAAGATCTGAGAAATTAAAATTTCTTGCATTTAAATTATTACCAATTCAAATTAGGAAAATTTCTACTTTTCCGTGTATCCAAAAGTTTCGTGTAGCAAATGCATGACATCTGTACTGTTGTTTTTGGTTGGTAGCCAAAAAATGCTGAGCTACAAACAACACATAAAAGATTAAAGGTAAAACACATCAAAATACATCGAATTATTAACAACAAATCAATACACGGGTGGCTTGAGCTCGGCAATACCTCGAGGTCCTCCCACACCAATTTTTTTTATGCAAATGCATCGGTCAACGAGCTAATCGATTTTCAGGGTCGGATTTCTGTTACCAAATGGTCTTCACATTGTTTCTGTAACAAAAAACTAGAGATTGTAGATTCAGAAATGGTATTTCTGAATATTCTAGCTAATCGCGTTAACGATGTATTTTTAATAATTTAAACTTTTTATTAAAAAAATTAATTTTGTCAAAAACGAAAAAATACGAATTAAAAAATAAGCGCCGGACGGATTTTCTTAATTTTTCGTTAATATGACTAAAAAAGTACCCTGAACAAGAAAATATAGTAATTTTTAAAACGATGTAACATGAGGATTGAAACATTTTTCCCGACAACTGTGTGTACTTTGCAAAATTCACATACGCAAAAATGGTTCTGCTCATAAATATATAGTCTGTATCATAGTGGTTAGCTGTGTCACTGCATTCATGAGAAGTGCAACATGGTACACTCACAAGGAAAGTAATAGCTTTTCTTAGCATTTATTCGTATCCTTTACGATGTCAAACATTGATAGGATAATGCACTATGAAATTGATTGAGATTTATTGTAAGGTAAATGGATAAAGGGTTTTTAGTTGAGGTGACTAAACCTTTGCATAAAGAAAATAAGTGTTCAAAATTACGTAATATTACTTAATAGGATATTTAAAATTTTGATTCGAGATTCGAGCTTAAAATTAGTAGAGCCTGTATTAAGTGACGAAACGAAGATATTTGCCGTCAAACAAAACTATTCAGAGTGTTGCCTTTGGCCTGGCCAAAAATTAAATACCCTACACTTTAAAATTTTTACTTATACACAGTGGGCTCCTAAGTGTTTTGAGTTTGACTTTGTTGACGACAAAATCGTGAAACGGGGATGTGTTCGTATTCATTTCAGGATTATAAAACTGCATCAAGTAAAATCGGAATTGATCGGTTTCATAAGTTACAGCCAGTTACATGGTTTTGTATTTTCTACTGTACAGTAACAAAATATTTTAAATCAAAATGTAATGAATTCAACACGAAATGATGTAAAATTACTCGTGAGCACTAACGGAATCAAAAAACAGGGTTCTGAAATCAAACCATTGGTAGTTCCTTGCAATTTTGTAAAAAAATTAATTTTTTATAAATTGGCCCAAAACCTTTAAAAAGAAAAAAAATTAAAGCAAAAGACCAGATAATTGTAAGTCATAAAACCTGATACAGAAGATGAAAAATCCATTCTTTTTCTTTAAAACTCAATATGAATTACATCAATATTTTTTGTTTTCTTCAAAATGTCTAAACCTTAAAAGTTGAAAAAGGACTTAAAATCGGTTTTTGGCTATATTTGGGGCTAAAAATAGGACGAATGAAATAGTTATGCTATTTTATATTAATTGCATTATTTAGCACTATTCTCAGTCTTCATTATGAGCTGCAAAGCTGGCTCGTATAATTCTATCACAAAGCTATGATCGTTTGAAAATTTACTTTTTCAGGTAAATTTTTATGTAATTTTATATGGCAGGTGCTACGCTTTCTTGTTCGCATTTTCTTAATTTTTGCTCAGAACTTGTGCTTTTCCAAGTATCTAAGCGAAATTTGGTTACAAAAACGCTTGATTTACAGCATTTTGAAAATATTGTTTGTATGGGAGGTGCCACACCCTCTTGTCTTAATCCTCCTTCCCTGCGTTGCAAATGCAAGAGCAAAGTAAATATACCCCGGGAGTAGGGTACAAAAGTTTTAATCTTCTGAAAAATTTAAATTCTGAAAAAGCCCAAATTATTACTTTTTTCTTATGAAATAAAATATTCAATGAAAATTTTCAAATAATTTCATATGTTTCAAAATTTTACAAAGCACAGTGTATTCGTAATTTCACAATCCATAAAAGTTAATCCCAAAATCCCTCACTCATCATTCCACTTAACCTTAACTTATCCCAGATTTACTTACTCAAACTTCTATGCATATACTCTATAGTTAGAATGTGTGTGTCTTCATATCCTAAACACTTATTTTTATTACATCATTGACGTAAGCTGATGCCTTCAAAATAATTTCGCAATTTTCTTTGGGGACCATGTAAGGCTCTCCCCCACACTGCTCAACGTTCATATTGGCAACGCAGAAATTACCTTTAGGCCATGTAGCAAATTATTTTCATTGCACCGGTGCACTATAGGTCAAAAGGCACACTTTATTGGCCAAAATTCATAACGTCCACATTATCATGGATACCGACTGCAAATGTAGTCCTTATGTTGACTCTAGACTAAAAGAACAATTCTGAAAAAAATCTTAACCCTTGGACTACCAGGTCAAAAATGGCACGTAATAAATTATCTAAATAAATAACACATACCAACAAGGTTTTGTTTTTAAGCATTTCCGAAGTAACTCTATGTGTTGAATCCGAATCCGGGGTCAAAATTGACCCACCACTTCAGAATTTGGAGATATTTGAGGTCAAACTCATGAAAAATGCCTATTTTGGCTATTTTTGAGGTTCGATGCAAACTGCACAAAATTTTCATTATTTTTTTTTGCTAAATGTGTCACGTAGTTCTATTATGTTGCCATACGATACTTCCTTTAAAAGTTGTGGCCGATTTAAGATGACATGTCATGACATCATAAAATCCCATAAAACAGGTAAAACGACACAACTTTGGATTTCATCATATCATCTTAAATCTGCAATAACTTTTGAAGTAAGTATTGTTTGGCACTTTTTAAGAGCTCATTTTGAAGGTAAAAAGTGGTGCTCAGTGATGAATTATGCAAAAAAAATAAAAAAAATTTTAAGCAGTCTACAACTAACCGCAAAAGTAACAAAAGTACTTATTTTTCGTATATTAATCCCAAATATCTCGATTTTTCGAAAAACCTAATGCTTAAGTTATGCGCACTTTTACCCAAGTTACTTGAATTAGTAGTATCTTCAGTATTTTATAATAAGAAATAGAAAAACAGCTTCTTCGTTTTCTTTCGAATAAATCGAAATTACGGAAGAAAATTTACCTGACAAAAAAATTCATTAAAAAAAAAAACGGGCAAAATCGGGCGTCTATATTTCTAAATAACATTAAAAACAGCAATATCTTGCTAGTTTCGGGTTTCTTAGGACTAAAAAATTCCAACAAAATTTTAAAAGCTTAGACGAAGTTCAAAATTTAAAAAAAATATTAAAAGTCAGGGGTCTAATTTGAATATTAAATTTTTCCACAGTAACCCAAAATATATTTTGATGTTTTGACCTAAATTGCGTTATACATAACATCATCAATTTTATTCGTTTTTATTTTAGAAAAAAATAAATTATTTTAATTACTTTTTATTGATTGAAGAAAAGAGCTAAAATCACGACTTTTTTGAGATATCTTAGTAAAATGCAAATGCATTAACTTTGACACATCGCTGAGGAACGGAAAATTATTTTACCCCAAAACAAAAAACACTTTTGTTTGTATTGAAGTATTCTCCGTTACACTGCATCAACAAAATTTCAATAGCAATACTTGTAAAAATTGAATTTTGGCCAAAAAAGTGTGCCTTTTGACCTATAGTGCGGTGTTGCGGATAAGGGCGCGTCTTTTCTTTTGTGTGCCTTTGGGGTGGTGGTAAGCATGGATGGGTTAATAGAGATTAAATAGATGATGTTTCTGGTAAAGTTTTCGAAGGCGTTTGCTTATTTTGTTAGTGTGTTTATGAAAAATGTTGATGACAAAGTTGTTGGTGTTTGTTGTTGTTGCCAATTTTTTTTTTGTTATAAGACCTTTGATATCGATGTGGCGAGCGTTACTTATAAGTACTTTTGAAAGGTTTGTTTAAGTAAAACAATTTATTTAAAAAAAAAAAATGTATTTAATATTTCGCAGCTACAAACTGTCCCGTTTTCCACCTAATGTGTTGAGTAGTGTCATAGTTAGGAAGCACTGAATTAATTTTACATCTTTTTTTTTCTGGGCAACTTTTTTCCAAATTGGTGAAAAAACAGAACTATGTATCGTCTTTTTACAAAATTTCTGATAAGCAAATGCAAAAATAAAGTTAAGCAAAAATATTTTTATGGCAGAAATTTAACATTAATGCACTGTAACACAGTGCAATACAAAAAATTCCGGGGTCTTATATTGTTTTTCTGATAGGTTATGAAAAATAAAGAGACCCTTTTTTTACCGATTATGTGTCAGTGATTTTTTCAACTTATGGCACCTAAATGTTTGAAGTTCGCATTTTATTTTAAATTTTGAGATTTAAAGTAAAACCCATCTTATTGTGAAATATTGATCATGTCCTTATCTTTTATTTAAGCTATAGAACTTGAGAATCTGCTCTGGAGTTTTTGTTTCATAAGCAAAAAAAGTAAAAAATCTTTAACGAGTGAGAAAAAAATATATTCAAAATATATCACACATTTTACTTTCTTTTATTACGGAAAAATATCTCGGCGAGTATGAATAAAAAGAAGTATAATGGCATGTTCTGAAATCCGATCCACTTCGGAATCGGAATGAAAGCAATCTTCAAGATCTCTGCATTGCGAAAAATAAGATGAAATCGGATTTGTATTTCAAAAAATAAAATTTGCTAATGATTCCTATTCGATTTACTGAAACATAAATCCAATTTGGATTTAATAAAAATACATGTCGTCACCTTAATACTACAATTCGGTTCATACCTTATGGTATTAAATGCAGAAATAAGTGCGTATATAACAAAAATTATGTAGACTTCAGTTCACTTGCTTCAAAACAAATCGTCGCGTCAATGCTACAACTAGGTAACTTGAAAAAATAAGGCAAATGTGATGAACGTGACACTGCTTCTGGCGATATAAAAACGACTTTATATAAGAGTAGAAAATTCCTCTTTCGAAACACTTAAAAACTATTTACATAAGTTGCACAACTCTTACGACCGTCTAGTTTTTTCTGTTACTACACGGACTTAATAAATCAGATGCGGTCATGGATTATAAAACATTTTCACTTTATTAATTTGTCAGTGTGTGCCACCCAAAAAGTGTGATTTTAATAAATTCTCCGAAAAAGTTATAATTATGGTCGAAACAATTGAAGTGCATTTCAAAATCAAGTTTAATCTCTTGCAAATCGGTGCAAACACTGAAAAATGCAATGAATTTCAAAGTAACATCAGCCAGCAGACGGCTGAGGAAGTGGGCAGGCAAGCAACAACAGAACATGACAGCCACCACCAGGAACCAGCGTCTGCAAGATGCACGAAACATGCTACTCCCAGTTGCAACAAAAATAAAAGTGCAACACTTGCATTGTATTTTCGTGTTTTTTGTTTAATGAAATTAAACTTCACTGCGGTATTCCACGTGAAATTTCGCTGCACGCTGCTCCGCCCCGTTGTATGAAAAAGTGGCAGGCGCTGTCTTGTCTTGCTGTCTGTAGCTTAGTACGTCCTTCAGTTTGTCTGTGGTTGTCTACAAAAATAACGCATAAATTATGCACTCTACATTCTACATCCAAGGGTAGTGGCAGGGTATGCTGTGGTTACCTCTTTTTTTGTCCTTTAGCTCTCGCTGTCGTTATTTTGGTGTCCAAAAATCAAGTATCGGGCATATATTTTTTAGTTTCAAAACAATTCGTTGGCACAGGAAAAACTCTATTTCTTTTGTTTAATTTTTTTGGTCTTTTTTTAACCCAGCGCTTACATGATGACACGAACTGAATGCTCTTGCTGTTGGTACTCCTCATTATGCAAATCCCAATATTTTTCTCGTAATTTGTGCATATGAGGCGAATTCGTCCCCCTGTCCGTCGATACGAACAAGCTTGCAGCTTTAGTGACGAGGAAAAATCTGCTAAAAATACTTCCAGAGTTCGAAATGTTTCGAAACTGTAACGAATGCACCATGTAATATTTTCTAATTTTTCATTCTAATTTTGCGAGTTTCATAAATTTTTGCACACCACATTTTCCCAAGTACATATGTATGGAAAAAAGAGTTTATATAATGCATACTTTTGATATTTTCTAACCAAATTGCTCATACATGCAGCAGGCCCAGGAAAGTAAATTTGTGAAATTCTAAAAAATGTTCAGCTATGAAGGAACTCGGAATCAACCATTTACTTTTGAGTAATGGCAGTAAATGCAACAAATATGAAAGTCTCAATCTCTTTGGATTGTAAGGTCCTGATGTGTTAAGGAAATGTGCCTGAGCGCTTTACAAATGAATGGTAGGAAAAGTATTGCTAAAATATTTCATTTATGCAAAAAAAGAAAACCGTAAAATTAAAATTATTTGTTTAAGCGCCAAAAAATTTGTCAATTTTTACAAATTCAAATCACGTGCCACAACTAACAAATTGTCAGTCGTCCTCTGCAAACAAGCAAATTTCTTAGAAATAAAATTGTTTTCCCCCAAAAAAACACAATTTCCCATAAGGAATCGAAATAAATTGAGTGTCCAGGAGACGCAAGTCTTTACTTTAGACAAGTTAAGGACGAAACTTACTTGCTTTGTTGTAAAACTCAAAATTAACCAAGCGTAGATCCTAAGGTATGTTTTGTATATAAGTAAGTATTACGCATATACATAGAAACAAACACATACACGTAGACTAAAAACAACATCCTGTGGTCAACTGGTTACAGGAAGCAACGGAAACAAAGTGGAAAAGGCAAACGACGAAGACAAAAAGGAAAAAAAAAAAAAACAATTTATACGTCAACGTAAAAAATAAAATTGTCGAAATTTTTCAAAGAAAAACGTCATCATTCTCAAAGAGTACAAAACAATTGAAATTCTTAGCTTGAGAAAATAATATTTGCGGTTATGTTGTTGTTATTGTTGTAGCACAACATGAGCAATAAAAATAAAGTCCACTCCATTACCAGTGAGCAAACGTAGAAATCCTCTGTGAGTTACATTCATTCGTATGTCGCTTGGCCAAGACAAAAAAACATCAGAAATTACACTGGCAAACGCAAAGTAATGAGGGGCAATATTACTTAAGTTGCCAGACTACAAAAACCTAAAATCAAATTGAAGAAAATATCTTTCAATATCTTTCATAATGGAATTTTTATAGTAATCAAAAACATTCATGTTTGACCTTTAGCTATCCAAATAATATTATGTATTCATATACAATAATTTTTTGGAAAAAATATAATCAATTCCACGCTATCAAGTACACTTTTCGTAAAAACAGAACCCAATTTCATTGATTACTGACAGAATACAAGCCAAAACATATTATGACATTACTTTTGACTCTACAAGAATTTTGAAAATTTAGCATAAAAATAAAAATTAAGCGCAAGGTAAAATTTTCAATCGAAAATGCGCCGAATTAAAGTTGAACGTAGAGGTATGGTTCGTTGGACAAATATTCATAGAATTGAATGAACTTTCAGCCTAGGATGGTGTTTTGTTTGAAAAAATTCATCCAAAAATATGAATCGTTTATTTTGAAAGTCGGTCATAATAATCGGCTATTTGACCCATATCACTTTTTCAAATATATAACATCAGTTCCACACCATCAAGTGAACTTTTTATGTAAACAGAACCCAATTTAATTGATTACTGACAGAATACCAGCCAAATCATATTATAATGACATTACTTTTGTCTTTATAAAAATTTTTAAAATTTAGTATGAAAATAAAAAAAATATTAATGAAAGGTAAAATTTTCGATCAAAAATGCGCCGAACTAAAGTTGAACGCAGAGGTATAGTTCCTTGGGCAAATATTCATAGAATTGAATGAACTTTCACATAGGGGGCAGCCGAGATCAGTTTTCAAATCGGCCCACCCTAATATACATGTTTAAAAGTGTCAACAATAAATCGAGGAAAGATGTTGAATACCACACTAAAAATTGATGCGCTGGAAATAAATGGTAAGCCTTCGAGAGGCAGCCATTTGTCACCGCACATGGTACAACTAGGATAAAATATTGTCTATCAAAATAAAAGTGTTAGCAAGGTTAGGGTGGCGGTAATTGCGTAGAGCAAAACCTCACATAGACCGACTAGGTCCATAGCTCAGAAAACTTAACCATTAAAACAATGTGGTTGCTTCAATTTATATACTGAACTACATAGTTGACCCGGTAGCGACTTCGTTTGCTCGTTTTTGGTAACCTTTATAAATGTAAGTGCCTAATCTCATCCATATCTGTTTAACAGTCTCAGAATGTTGTTTTTTTTTTTATATCGCTGTGTTGGATATTTTTTCAGCGGTTGGTATTTGTCCCGGCTCCAGAATTAGAATTTGTCCTGAAATCTAACCTAATAGCATGTCTTTGAAAGCAAAAAAATCTAAAAACCTTGCCATGCAAAATATCTATAAAGAAAAGAAAAAATCATGTTGATCGGACTGATGGTTCTAGAGTTATGGAGACACAGACAGACGTTGTATATGATGAGTAAGTTTTCGAAAGAATATACATATATTAAAATTTCTGCATAAGCTCTAAAAATAAAAATATAATTGGGTGAAAGATCCCAACAGAAAATTTCGATGCGCATCCCCAAGATGCACTAGCGTGGCGTGTCCTTCTCGCATCTAAAGAGCTGATTTGTAGCGATGCGCATCCAAACAGCATTTCTGGATGCGAGAGCGATGCGCATCCAAAGAGCATTTCTGGTAGCGAGAACGAAGCGCTTCCTTCCAATGACATGCCAATGTTAATTTCAGCGCTTTTGGAAACGAGAGAGATGCGCTTCACTGCTGCTTTAAAGCGCTTCAGAAGCGCTATTGATGCGTTCCATTCCCCATTGGGATAAGCTGCTCTCGTCAAGTTACAAATAAGCTACTACTACTGATACAAAAATACCAAAAATCTGGCAACACTTAAAGAAACGCCAGCAAGGAACCAAATACTTGTGGATGCAAAAAATCGTTGAGAAATTTGTCATCGTTATGTTTTACTGTTGAAGGTGCTATGACGACATTCAGATCCTGTTAAATTTGAACTGAAATGTAAAATTTTTTGTTTGTTCTGTTGCGTTCCTTGCATTTTCATACATATGTACGTACAAACGAGTACAAGGATATGTGAGTTCATTCTTAACCTGATGTTAAAATAAGCATTTTTATTTGGACTACTTTCCGTTAGTGACATCGTCAGGTTTATGACAGTTTCACTTTGAATAATGATTTCGTATTCAGGCAACAAATTTTAAAATTCTTCAATGCCTTAAAGTGCTACATTTTGAATTTGCTTAGTAACATCCGTCCCCAAAACTTATTTTGCATTAAAAGATGTTATTGGAACTTAACTTTTTTATTATTTATATTTCCCCTTCTTATTGTCAAACAAATAATCTAATTACCTGTTTATAGCTACAAATAGCTGCACAAAAACAAAAAACCATGCTGTTTGCTTTACTTCACTGCCGCTCATCCTCCCAACTAATGTCCTTGATAAACTCAAACTTTGCATTACGCAACTTTAGAAGACAAAGCTCGTAAAAAAGTGCTACACATTAAAACATTATCTTCAACAACATTATGACAATCATAACAGCAGGTAATAACCATAGGAATTTTCGGTATCTAAACCAGGAAATATTCATAACGACAGTTGGCAAAGAAATTTGTTGCGTTGTGTGATTTCACTGGTTCTTCATGGCTGCTTCACTTAAAAGGGGATTCTGCTTAAGTGGACGAATTCAGTGGCGGATTTTTAAGTGTGTCGCTAAGTGGTTGTTAAGGTTTTTCTCAAAAGCATCAAGTGCCTCAAAGTATTTACTCCTCGTATCTTGATAGCATTTTGCAATGAAAATGGTGTCACAAGAATGTACTGGTAGGAGTGGAAATGTGTTCAAAGTTTTAATCTTTTAAAGGTAAAACTTTGGAAATTAAAAGATTGCAGACTTGTGTGTTTGTTACTTGTTGAAGTTTTTTCTGGCCTTAAGATTTCGAATTGAGTGGTTTGTAAGTTTTAATTCAATATTAAAATTGATAAAGAGTCTATAGAGATCTATGTAAGAATCACCTGAATTTCAAGTCAAAATTTCATGTTTTTCATGGATTTTTGCATCGAATAATAACTATGTATCCCAAGGTCAGTTTTAAACTAGCTTAAGTTGATAAATCAATCATTAGTTACTAAAAAAAAATGTTTTTTCAAGTCCTAATGGACTTTAACCCGAACATTTCCGAACTTCATAATTTATGATGCTATAACTTTGTCAATTTTAAACATATTTGCGCTATATTGGTATCTTTTGCTTCAGTAACACTGTAGTTTTGGGACATTTGTTTTTTTTTTTTTTTTTTTTGGTCTGGCAAGAGATAGGTCATTCTTACCTAATTCGGGTGCGGGAAATTCAGTCATGCTAACCGTTTTGCTGGATTGGTTCATCACCCCATACAAAAGGTTCAAATAAAATTTCGTCTATAAAGAGGTGTTTTTTTATAAAGAATCTCTAAGTAACTTCTGGTAAATCAATGATTTTTCATCAAAAATATATTTTCCAGTTCATTCTTAATTAATAGGTATTCGAATTGCTAACTTTTTAATCAATTTATTGGATATTTTTTTATATCTAACGTTAATTTCTCCAAAATTTTCTTAACATTTTATTTTTTGCTCAGTCATTTGTGGGTTTATTCACTAATTGTAGAATATTACTGTCATTTGTCATACGATCTTGTTCTGCAAGGGCTTGAAATTTTTGCAAAAAAAAAATTTCTAAGAATAACAAAATTTTTAAGTTTTTAGTTTTGCGGTCCGGAAATAGCCTTTGTATGTTATTGTGCGACATCCTTTTTTTAAAGGCTTATAAAGGCTTGTTAAGGGTAATTTTTGCTATTCGTAGTCATTTACAAAATTTAATCTTACTATTTGCTGTTTTTAGTGGCCGCCGACGCACAATGGGAGATTGTGGCCATAAATAGGTAAAATTTGAAAGTGCTATGGATTTAAAAAATTTTTACGCCAATCGTCAGATAATACTTAGGGACGGAAAAAAAAGTTTAAAATTTTGTTTTGGTTTAGCAACACAGTGAGCCCAAAGTTGGACTTTAAACAGAAAAAATGATCTACAGAGCTTTTAAAATTAGAAACTGCTGGATAAACGCTCTAGTTAATTTGTTTTAAGCCCGATCCACTAATGTAGCAAATCGTTGGAAAGTATATTGTTTCTACTTTGTTAAAAATATTTATTTTTTTTTTTTGCTGATTTTATGTGAATTATAGTGATTTTTCAAATATTTAAGGGGACATTCGCTTTTGTAATTGAAAACAAAAAAACACTTTTTAAAAATTTTATTATGAAAAAACTGTTATATTTATTGACAAAATTTCTTTTAAACATTGTTAAGTATTGTCCCTTTTTTATACGGGGCATTTTTTGAGGGTAAGTCCCTAAATTTTTTCGCATTTTTCATAGATATTCATACAAAAACTTCAAAATATAAAAAAGTATGAATTTTAAAGGCTTATTGTATAGTTTTGGGTCTCAAGAATAAAATCCATTTAGAATTTTTCAAAAATCTGTTACAGCAGGTCTAAAATATTTCCTACCGTTTAAAAAGTAACTTTTGGATGGCGCCCTCTACAGAAGCTTAGGGAAACTAAAAATAAAAAAAAAAAAATTTTTTTTCATATTTCTTAAACAGTGTTTAACAATGTAGAAAAGAAATTTTGTCAATAAATATAATAGTTTTTTCATAATAAAATTTTTAAAAAGTGTTTTTCATATTTTGGTTTTTGACGGGACAAAATAAGTTGACTTTTTTTCGTTTGCATCGAAATATATCAAGATAGCATTTTGTCAAAAAGTACAAGCATTTAGCTTTTAAAAAAACATTTGTTTGAGTTTTTATGTAGTATAGGTGAATTATGGTGATTTTTCGAAAATTTACGCTCAAAAAGCCAAAATCGATAAATTTTACAAACTTTGACATTAAAAAAAGAAAAAAAATACATGTTCTGATTTTCATTATTTTCCAGTATAATATGTGACCAAGTATGCTTAATCGAAATGCAAAGTCCCTACTGCTTTTTTTGAGAACTTTTTTTTCAATAACCGTATTCACGATCTAGTTGCATCGTAGCAAATGCAAAATTATTTCAAATTACAAAAACAAATTCTATAGAATTTTCAAAAGCAAGAGTCTTGTAAGCAAGACCAAATTTGCAACACAAAAACCTATTGCACGATTGATTTCCAATAGTTTATTGTGACTGATTTTATTTTTTTCATTTGTGACTGGCACAATTGCTTAATGACTTTTATGTTTTTGACAACCGTATTTGTCACAAATTGAAATTAAAATGTAAACAAATACAATTAAATTTCAATTATTTTGTTTTGGTTTAATTAACAAAGATTTCTACGTAATGTTTGCATTAAGCACATTGTATGTAATTAATAAAATTGTGATTTTTTTTCTAAATAACGCACAATTATTCAGTAAAGTTTCTTTTAAATCCAAATAAGATATCAAATAAATTTTAAATTCAAAAAATATTTGACAGCAAAACAAAAAACAGCTGTTCTGAAACGTTTGCAATACCAATTTACAACAGTGTGTGCTCACAATTATTTACTCTTGCAAATTTGCATTTGCTACGATGCAACAAGATCGTGAATACGGCTTATGTATTTTTTCCTGTAGCAGTTTTTGAGAAAAAAAAATATTTTTATTTCTTTACATTCTGCAACGTTTAACAATATGTTTATCAATATATGTTTATCAATATGTTTAGCTTACAGTCTTCTTAAATTCCAAAAAAAAAAAATTTAAGAGAAGGGTGACAAGTAAGGGGTATATTTCCTCCTTTTAATCGCCCTTGGGACTCACCCTTTCTTAAGAACATATTGAATTTAGTAATAAATGATGATTTCTATCAGAAATCGTACAAAAATTCCAACTCAATACTTCAATTATAAACTAAATTTTTTATTTTTTTTTTTGGTAACCTTTGTTTGTTGTTGGATAATTTGGTAGGTCATATAAAATCAAATTGACTTTCAGTCAACTTCGTTATAATATTGGTTGTGGTGCTGATGGCTAACGTGCGCATCTATCACACAATGCATTGCAATCCACGCGAAAGGTTTCCCAGTCAAATTTTTACAAATAGTAAAAACAATAATATTTTTTTTTCTAATACATAATTCTTTTAAAAAAAAAAAAATTACTAAGTTTTAATATGATACAGTAGAAAATGAAATTAAAAAAAGCCAAAACCGAAAAATTTCTATGACTATGTTTTTTGAACCTATGCATTTTGCCTAATGTAAATCATTATCTGTTCAAAACAACAAAAAAAAAATGCATTTCTGGATTAACGTAATTTTTTTTCATATGTGGGTGAGTATGCTTAAACGAATTTTTTTTCTTTAACATATTTGCTAAACATCATCAATATGCATTAAAGAATTTCGGAGATATTGATAAGTTAAGTTTTTGGTAGGAGTGGCACTGCCCATTTTTCTAGTGCGGATTATTTGTTCTGATGGTCTTTTCATATGTACCAAATAATATCTCGCGACCTTAGAACAACAGGGTTCTAACTGACATTTTTTGTGAAATTGAGTTATATATTGCTTCGTACTAAATAGACCACGCTCTTTCGATTACCGCTTCTCAAATATTTCTATCTCGTATGGTTTCTGAGATAATTAATGAAATTGAGATGCACAAGGTTCTATCTACACATATTCAGATTAAAATTAATTTCACAAGGCTCTAACTGCCAGATAGAACTTTGTGCTTCTGTAAGAGAGCAGGCAAATTAGATAAAATCGTGTAATTTTGTTAAACAATCCCCGATTTCTAGCCGACATGGCTCATTTTGTTAGTAATTGAATTAAGAAAAAACCAACACTTAAGATTTATGGAATTTTTGAAAAAAGGTCGAAAAACGGTTTTGGAAAATTAAAGAATTCGGATCAAAAATAGTCGTTTTCGATAAACTTGCCAACGCTGAAACTGAATCTGGCATCAGAGTTGCTATACCTTATATAGTTTCTGAGATATTCTACCCCAAATGTTCAAAAATGAATAAAAACACGATTTTTGAGGTTGTGTAGGAGACCCATTTAATTGTTTTACTCTTTTCTACTGAATGCAACATTTTAGCACTGTTCTTTGTCTTCAAAATGAGCTACAAACTGGTCTTGTGTGATTTTTCTTTAAAAAGTTATACTCGCTTTAAATGATACATAAAAGTATGTAAATTTTTCAAAAACCCTTACTCGACCTTTTTTCAAAAAGTGGATAAATCTTAAGTGTTGGTTTTTTGTAAGTCCATTTGCTAAAAAAATAAGTCATGTCGGCTCGAAATCGGGGCTTTTTTAACAAAATTACATGATTTTAACTAATTTGCCTGCTCTCTTACAGAAACACAAAGTTCTATCTGGCAGTTAGAACCTTGTTTCCCAATTTCAAGTACCTTATCGTTTAGCAACAAAGTTCTATCGATTTTTTTAAACTTAAATTCCTTATTAATTAGACAACGTATTTTAATTATTTTAGTATCAATGAAATTCTCGCGACAATGAAATGCTTGTAATATAAATAATATTGTGATTAAAATCAATTCATAAAAGTTATACGACACGAAATATTCAAACATAGATTTCTCGAAAGTGATGTGAGTGTAGATAGAACCCTGTTGTTCTAAGGTCGTGATCTATTCGCGTCAAATATTTTCAGAAATATGATGAATTTTTTTTTTTAAAGGCGTGGTACCGCCCATTTGTCCAGTGAACATTATTTGTCCTGATGATTTTTACACATTTACCAAATCTCATTTATCTGCGTCAAAGAGTTTCGGTGATATGATTAGTCAATTTTTTGGGGGGCGTGGCACCGCCCACTTTTTTGGTATATAGCTTAGGCTTTTTTTGTACTAGCATAATATAAAAACTTCTTTAAAATCGGTTGCTTAGTTTCCGAGTTAATAAGGGACAAATACACAAACAAACAAAATCTAGTTTTTATAAAGTAGATTTTCGTTTATTCCTCATAACTTGAAAACTATAAAAGATAGTGCAAAATTTTTAACATTTTTGAAATAAGCGGGGTCAAGTTATTGAAAATTGATACCCATTTTGAAAAAAAATTCGGATCACGCCCCAACTTTGTATGGGAGGTAGGCGTGTCCGTCGGCGGATTTTGTTCATATTCACAGATTTTTATTATTTTAATGTAAAAAACATCTGTACCAAATTTCAATAGGCTAGCTCCATTATTACTATATATGACCGCCGTTCCATACAAACCCTCCCATTGTGCGACGGCCTCGCGCGTTAGGGGGCCTCGCAAAAAAATTTTAAATAATCCAATTTCATTATTTCCTTTGAACTAGGAAATTTTTTGAGCAAGTTCGTGGAGTTAGCTACAAACAAACCCAAACAAAAAGAAAAATTTTTCTTGTTACTAACAACTTGTTAGCCATGAACTGTGTGAAGAACTCTTGATTTTAAGATCCAATTCACTCAACTCTTTTACCGATGCAAAACAACTTCTCCAGTACAATTTAGAAAATGATTTTGAAGAAGTATATCCGAATGTTTATATAACAATCATAATAATACTCACAGTTCCAGTCGTTACAGCCACTGCTGAAAGAAGTTTTTCGAAGCTTAAACTGATTAAGCCCTACTTGAGAAGCACGATGAGGAAAGAGAGACTATATGCGTTATCAGTTTTGTCAATTGAAGGTGAAATAGCGGCTGGTGTTAACTTGAAAAAACTTAGTGGGGCTAAAAGCCGAAAAATTCGTTTATTTTAAGTTGTGATTGGTTTTTGAAATTTTTGATAACATTTGATTAACAATAAAACTTGTGTGTATACTCATACATTAGTCTCAATCTATTTAAGGAGTGACTTCGAAAAAATCTTAACACACGTTTTACCTTATAATTTTTTTTTTTTTGGGTGTAAAATTTAAATTTCTTTGATCTACTTATCTTTGAAAAATATGTCAGTTATTATTTTTAATGACAAACATGTTGATTTGTTATGAGTTTGATCAAAATGTGTGAAGAAAAAAAAGTACGTCTTAAAATTATTAAAAATTTTCAAAAAATTCCAAATTGGTCCTACAAAAAATTGGCCAAAGAATTGAAGACCTGCGTCAAACTGTTTTCAATGTTATTAAACAGTTTCTGGAGAATTTGACCATCAATAGGAAACCTAGTTCGGGAAGAACCACATGATATTGGGAAAGCCAAGAAAATTGAAAGCATATTGAAAAGATCTCCAAACACATCTATGTACTAGAAAAGCTGCCAGTGCTCTGACTATTTGGTGCGAAAAGTTAAAGCCAATGCAGGTTTGAAAACATACAAAGTCCAAAAAATTCCAGACAGGAATGCTGCAAAAAATTTAGACGCCAAAAAGTAGGGCTCGGAAATTAAATTCCAATTTCATACAAAAATATTCATGCTGTATAATGGACAACGAAACGTATGTACTGGCAGACTTTGCGCAGCTTTCGCGTCAAAATTTTTATGTTGCTGATGCTCGAGGAAATGTCGAAGAACAATTTAGAATCCAAAAGCAGACAAAATTTCCTAAAAATTTCCTGGTATGGCAAGCTATGTATATGTAGTTGCGGCAAAAGAAGCAAGCCATTTGTTACAGTGGGCTCTATAAATACCAAAATATACATGAAAGAATGTTTGAAAAAAGAATTCTTTTTATAAGAGAGCACAATGTGTCCACATATTTTTGGTCCGATTTGGCATCATGTCACTACGGCAAGAAAGCTCTGGAGTGGTACCAAAGTAATAACATAGTTTTTGTACCAAGAGAGGCCAATCCTCCGAATTGTCTGGAGCTAAGACCAGTGGAGAGATATTGGGCTATTGTGAAAAGAAACTTAAAGAGCACAAAAAGGTGTCCCAAAATATCGAAGATTTTAAAAGGGATGGGCAAACTTTTCCAAAAAGGTGTCTGAAACAACTATCAAATCTCTAATGGAAGGCTTACCAAAAAAGGTCCACGAGTTCATAAATAGTGGTTAGAACTATAAAAGTTATATTTTTCTGTAATTTGTAATATATTATTTTTTTATTTTTTTTTTTTTATTTTATTTATCATGGATATGGTAGTCACGGTGGTTTTTAAAAAATTTCAACTTTTTGAAATACCACCCGCGATTTTTTTCGGGGATAGTGTTGGGGGACCCTTCTAGTACCAGAATCCGGGAACCGCGAAATCGAACGTCCAGCCGTTTTTTTTTTTTCGACATTTTAGTTTTTTTAACGATTTTTGAGAATGTCTCGGATTTATATACATATTATGTACACATATATATGTATGTACGTACATATATATACTTGTATATGTATATATGTGTAATATATATATATGCATATATATATACATACATGCATACATACATATAAAAGGTATCGTTTCCGCACCATTTATTTTAAAAAAAAATCGGTTTTTTCGTATATAAAAAAACACAAACAAAAACCGGATACAGCAATAGTCACTCCAGATGTGATTTTTGATGCTTAATCCGAATCCGGTCTTAGAATTGCTCTATTACTTCTGGACTTTGAGATATCCTTACATATATGTATAAAGGACACCACTTTTTTTCCTATTTTTGAAGTTATATAACAAGATAAGATAATATTATGCCGTAAAACCTGGTATGACAGTTAATAGCCCTAGTTTTTTTCTTGAAAACTCAATCAAACCGATAACGATATCTTTTTTTTTGTCGGAGATATCTTTACCTGAAAAGTTAAAAAAGTGCAAAAACACGATTTTTGGCTATATTGGATGTTATATGCAGGACACACAAAATTCTTCTGTGAATTTCTATTACCAGAAGCATTTAGTACTTTCTTTTGGCTTTCAATTGAGCTATTAAATGTTTATCTGCAATATTTCTCTGCAAAGTTATGTTAACTTTAAAATCACACCGTGAAACTCAAAGTGAAAAATCTCGGTTTTCGGCTATATTTGAGGTTATATACAGTACGGACGAAATTCGTCTGCTCTTTTTTACTAACCGACTCATTTAAAACCATTCTTTATCTCCAAAATGAGCTATCAAGAGGTCTCTTGTAATAGTTTTCTTAAAAGTTATGACTATTTTAAGACGACATGTTGCAGCAATACGTATATAAGAAATACTCGTACACTATATTTTAGTGGCACCCCTGTGAGTTTGCACTTCATAATGTAATTTTTAAATGGTCATAACTTTGTAGAGGAATATTGCAGATAAACATTTAATAGCTCAATTGAAAGCCAAAAGATAGTACTAAATGCTTCTGGTAATAGAAATTCACAGAAGAATTTTGTGTGTTCTGCATATAACATCCAATATAGCCAAAAATCGTGTTTTTGCACTATTTTAACTTTTTAGGTATAGATATCTCCGACAAAAAAAAAGATATCGTTATCGGTTTGATTGAGTTTTCAAGAAAAAAACTAGGGCTATTAACTGTCATACCAGGTTTTACGGCATAATATTATCTTATCTTGTTATATAACTTCAAAAATAGGAAAAAAAGTGGTGTCCTTTATACATATATGTAAGGATATCTCAAAGTCCAGAAGTAATAGAGCAATTCTAAGACCGGATTCAGATTAAGCATCAAAAATCACATCTGGAATGACTATTGCTGTATCCGGTTTTTGTTTGTGTTTTTTTATATACGAAAAAACCGATTTTTTTTTTAAATAAATGGTGCGGAAACGATACCTTTTATATGTGTGTATACATGTATGTATATATATATGCATATATATATATTACACATATATACATATACAAGTATATATATGTACGTACATACATATATATGTGTACATAATATGTATATAAATCCGAGACATTCTCAAAAATCGTTAAAAAAACTAAAATGTCGAAAAAAAAAAAAACGGCTGGACGTTCGATTTCGCGGTTCCCGGATTCTGGTACTAGAAGGGTCCCCCAACACTATCCCTGAAAAAAATCGCGGGTGGTATTTCAAAAAGTTGAAATTTTTTAAAAACCACCGTGTAGTACGTAAGACTTAGTCTCATAAAGCACATTAACAATGCAATTTATATCAAAAATTAACATAACTATACTTGAAAGTGAAATTTAGAATAAATGGATTGCAAACTAATTTTGACTATTTAGAAATAAATGAGTTTAAATACATAAAGGAGATATGACAAAAATTTATATTTTACACATTTTTTAACTTAAGTTGGTACATTAAAAAATCTATGAACCCATTTTAAAATGTGATTTGCGTCTTCCGGTTTTAATTTCCCTAGGTAAAACATTCCATAATTTCACTGTACTAACAAAAAAGAGCCTTGATGACGACAAGTAGTTAAAACGTGGGGTTATAATATTAAGTGTACGATTCGATTGCGCAAAACAAATCTTCCGATATAAATACTCTGGAGTGCGTGTATACACGATTTTGTGCAAAAAAACTATATTACATATGTTGAAATAAGTTCGAATTTCACAATTGAGAATTTGTAAGGCGTATTCCGATATGTGGTCATATTTGCGTTTCTCAAAAATATATCTTGCACAATTATTAATTAGCATTTGCAGTTTTTTAATTGAAGCCGCATCTAAATTGCTGTAAACTAGCACACTATAAGACATTATTGGTATAACGAATGTTCGAACTAGTTGCATTTTAGTTTTTTGTGGTATAAACGAGGAGGTGTGCCAAAGTTTTCTAAGTATGTAATACATTTTGCTAACAGAAGAGTTGATATGATCACTACAGCTTAAGTTAGTATCTATAGTAAAACCAAGATTTTTAACTGTTTTTACCATCTTTATGTTTTCACCAGCCAAAGTCAAGGGTGAAAAATTATTTAGTTCATAAGAACTGTGTGAAATAGCTATCGCTTGCGTTTTAGTTGCATTCAGTTTTAGGAAATTTTGATGGGCCCAATTGTCAATAGCATTTAGATCCTCATTCATTCTATGCACAAGGTCCTCGAAAAGCCCTATTGGCCTGGACAAAAACATTTGTGTGTCATCGGCATACAAGTGAATTGAACAATTTTTACAATTATGAACAATATCGTTTATAAAGATGCTAAAAAGTATGGGGCCAAGAATTGATCCCTGTGGTACACCAGACCGTACGAGTTTAAGCTCCGAAGAAGAGTTTTTGGCTATGACACGTTGTTGTCGGCTTGCGAGATATGTTTTTAGTAGATTAATTGCCGTTTTACTAAAACCAAAATAATATTGAAGCTTTTTCAAAAGAATATCATGATTAACCATGTCATAGGCCTTTGAGAAGTCCAACAGCACCAAAATCGTTACCTCATCTTTGTCATAAGCAGGTCGAATGTCATCAAAAAATTTTCAAAAGCGCTGTGAAGCAGCTATGTCCGGGCCTATATCCAGATTGTACCTCTGTTAGTAGCCTGTTTGACTGTAGATGTTCAACAAAGGCCTTCGACATGGCTGACAATATGCTGATTGGACGAAAATCCTCAGGCTGAACAGGGTTATGAAAGTAATTTATGTTAGGAATAAAGGAAGTACTATCAGCTTCTACACAAGAAGACAAAAAATAATTATTTAAAATGTTCGCATCCAAATCGCATTCATGAGTTTCATCATTTAGATTGAGGGATTTTATATTTTTCCAGAACATCTTGCTAGGCAGATTCGAATCTAGTTTTCGCGTAAAAAATGTTTTTTTGGCATTTTTAATTAAAACATGAGCACGATTTCTCAACAATCGATATTTTTCCCAGTTAATTGAATTACGTTTAATTTTCCACTGATTATAACTCTTATTTCTACTGCGAATGGCATTTTTTACTTCATGAGTATACCAAGGTTTCTGATCGTTTTTAATGCGAAAAGTTTTTATTGGGACATATTTATCAAATAAAATATTTACGAGCTTATTAAAATGACTAAGTTTATCGTTCACGTCAGAAAAAAACCAACAATCATGCCAACACATCTCACTAGCTTCACCAAATAACGCAGCAAAATTAATTCTTTTGAAATCCCTAAAAGAGAAAAACTGTTCAGTGTTTTGACTACAAAATTTTATGTTGTATGTTAAAAATAATACTGATTCTTCTCCATCTATCTGTACGTCGGACAGCTTCAATGAGCGTTTGTTTCTTTTACAGAAATCGGCAATGGACACGAAAAGTCGGTTCCTCTCATACGCACTATGTAATTTAACCAATATTGGAAGAGGTTTCGAGTTTCTGTTCCCATTATTGTTTCTTCTTGGCATCCGGAACACTTCACGTACGGGAGGGGCTTGCAAGTTAACAGCAAAGCACACCTTGTTGAAAATAGTCTTCAAATTTCACCCTCTTCACTTGGAATATTTGTTATTATAAGGTCGGTGGAGACTACATCGTTTTCATACCTATCCAACTTTTCTTCTATGGCAACCAGATTTGATTTCATAAAAGAGATTTCACAGGAAGAACTCTCAACTGCAGTTACTCTTTCATCCAGATTTATTAATTTGTCCTCAATTTCATTTAGTCTGCTCGTAATTGCTTTCTCAACGCGCACAATTTTCTCTTCGAGACTGATTATTTGTTCAGATAGTTGTCCAACAATGCATTCCTTCTGTTGATCAAGTTTTTCCAAAAGTATTTTCATAAACTCCATGGATGCGGTATTCACTTGGGCATTATTATTATTTTTATTTTCGGGCAGTTTTGGTGTTACAGGCGAATTGCGGTGAGTCGTTGAAGGTGTCTTGTTATTTTTGCGAGTGTTGTAAGTGCGTTGCGAGTTATTGGACATTTTTAAGTTTAACAAGGATCAATAAGTAGGATGAGAAATTATTTGGTTGTATTATAAAAAAAAAAGGTTTCTACAGTTTGCAAGACGAGCGTGATAACAACAACAAAGAAATTTTCTAATCCACGCGCATTTATGTTTTTGTGGTAACGAAAGTAATCTAGCGATAATTCGACGAGTGTAAGTCCACCTTTAATGAACAGTGCACCTGAACACTGCTTTTCGTTAAAAAATAGTTGGCAATGCTGTTATTGTTGAAAACAGATGGTTTTGACAGTCTTGTTTTCAGAAGTTGTATTTGTTAAAAAAGTTTTTGTTTATTAGCTTACTTTCGTTGTTTAACTCTCTTAAATGTTATTTTAATTGTTTGGAGTTTTTAAGTATTAGTTTTGTTTCAATTTTTAAATTGTTCCACTGGCATTTGTGCAATTATAATAAATGGAAAATTATCATTTTTTACTTAAAATCAAATCGGTATGTAAGTTTTTCTTTACACGAAACGAACGGCCAACTTTAGTCAAAACTTTAACACATTTTTTATGGATTTAAGTGATCAATATATTGCAAATCCGATTAAGTTTTCGGCCTGATATCTTAACGCGTGTGTTCGTGAACTTAAGTGAGAGACTTACTTATCAACTAAATAATAAAAAAAAATCAAAACTCTAAGATCAACCGTTTAAAAATTATTGAATTTTATGTTTATTAAGATTTTTTCGACGCACATAGGGGTATCTGAGTTAAAAACCTGGTCAAAATTAATAACTCTGAAACTACTGGTCCGATTTTCGAAATTGAAGTGTCATTTTATTCAGATTATTCAGACAATCAAAACAAATAAAGACTCGTTTAAAAAAATTGTCAATAGAGGGCGCTGCAGATAAGTGAAATATTTGAGGACTTGTAGCTCCTGTAGTACTGAGCCGATTTTGGTTTTTATCAAGTTTTTTTCTTTCATTTTACTAAAATGACAATACGGTGGCATTAAACTTTTGAAATACATTCAATAGATGACGCTGTACACATGATAAATGTAGTAACTTTTAGGGTCTTCTATCTCGTATACTGCTTTATTGATTTTAGTTATCAAGGTGTCAATCAATTTATATGACTCAGAAGAGTAGTCCGGGAACACCACAGAAAAGAAAATTTTTCCATAGAGGGCGCTATAGACAAAAACATCACAAAAACATTTTAAAAATTCTATAGCACTGTACCTTATTTAATAGATATGGCTTATTCTTTTAGTATTGTTAACTGGAGTAATACTGTAAAACTGAATTATCAAAAAAATTGATAATAGAGGTCGACATAACCTATCGAAACTCCAATTTTTCAATCTGAATTATCAAAAAAATTGATAATAGAGGTCGACATAACCTACCGAAACTCCAATTTTTCAATCTCCGAACTAATAATCTCAAGTTTTTGAAAAACAATTACCAATTTTATTTCAATCTTAAAACTCTTCGCCATCAAATAATTTCTCAGAATTTTAGTCCTCTAAATTCGTTCATTTTTTCGTTTATAATTTCTTTAAAACTAAAAATATCACATGTATAGGCAATGCCTATTAGGCATCAGCAAAAAGTGCAGCTATTTTGCCAATAGGAAATATTAGGAGCCAAATTTTGCAGTTTTAGCTACAAAAAGATTTCATTTATGAGAATTTTTTGTAGAAAAAATTGGGACTCGTGAGGATCCATTACTTTTCTGCTTTTAAAAATTTACAATTTTTCAATATAAAATACTCAGTTACTTATAAAGTTTGAACACACTATTTTGACTATTATAATGATTTTTTTTTTTTATTAAATTAAATTCATTATAAAGAACACACTTGTCGCAGAATAGTCCATTCTGCAATTTTTCGTTTTTTTCTGCACTTAAAGAAATATACGCACTTAAATCAGCAATTCTTTTGTAACTTTAAAATTTTATTTTAAAATGTTTTACAAAACTTCAACTTTGAGAGTGTAGTACGAAGCTGCAGATTGATTAAGATGAAATCGGGTCCCAGATTTCTTTAGTTTGGAGTAATAAAAAAAAAGTTGAATCATTTTGGACCAATTACAAAAATTCATTTTTGACCAGCTTTTTGGGTTAAATCTCCCTATGTGCGACGTCTACATTTGGTCTAGCGCCGCCACTGGCTGTTTTTGTTGTATATTTTTTAGTAGACCTCAAAACAAAGATTTTTCCACTTTTGTGCAAGGATAATTCAGAATTCTGACGTGATAGAAAAAAACCAATATCATATTCGTAATAAGAAGGTCCCGATCCATCATAAATTGCTATAAAAACTGAGAACGGAAAACCATGTTTGGACTGCACCGGGGTAGGGGCTCAAAAGCATGGACCACCGCAGATCCTGACAGCATCCACTTTCTTGCTGCTTAGGGTCAGACTTATGAGAATCTCAGCTCAGTTTTTGGTATTGATAAAAAATTAGCAACTCTATTGCCAACAGAAAAACATAATTTTGATGAAAAACCATTGATTCATCACAATTTAACAAGAGATTCTTAATGAAAAACACCACTATCTAGACGAAATTTTGATTTGAATTTTTTGTATGGGACGATGAACCAATCCAGCACAACGGTTAATACCACTGAATTTCTCATGCCCGTATTAGGTAAGAATGACCTATTTCCCTCAGACCAAATTTTCAACTCGCACAGTGTGATTTGGCCTTCATCCACATGTACGGTTTTGTCGGACCACGTCGCATTTATGAAAAAATAAACATTTAAATTGGGAAAATGTTTTCACTTTTCAAAAGTAAATACTAACTATTTACTATGTACACTCCGAAGTGAAGTTTCAAAATATTTACGAAATTCTTATCAGAAACGAATTGGAAAAACAAGTATTGAAATGAAAATTTGATACAATTAAATTTGAAATTTTCTCCTCATAAAGGTTATTCATTAATAGAAAAAAATATTCATAAACTTTCAAGCATCATATAATTTTAAATTTTTTGCAACCGCGCAACGTACTTAAAAGGTGAAGCCGAATGTAAAATGAGCATATTTTTGCCATAACTTATTTATGATGATAATTTTTAGAAGAACAAGCAATACCAGCAACAACGACAAGCAATGTCTCAGGATATTAATATCTTTTGCCTTCGGGTTATTTAATTTTTCTTATAAAACTGTGCATATTTTGCAATAAATAAAACGCAAGTTCAATATTTAACAAAATAAGCAGCGCCATAAAGAGAGAAAACAATGCGGTTTAATTTCAAACTCAACTGAACAAGGTATCATCTCATTTTCCCAGCAATGGCTGGGCACCCATCTATCCAGCCATCGAACATCTTTCGATTCTTTCCATGAATATATGAAAATGCAAAAGTCATCTCGTTGCTGTATCGTCGTCATCTATGTACTTCGTATTAAAATATCATAAAAAGGAGCGTATGCAACAACATAAAATTACCAGAACACAAGGATATTCGCTATGAAACATCCGGGGTGGTATTGGCAAATGGTGAGAGTGACTATAAAATGTTGCATAATTTCATTGATGTGGAAAAACAAAAGGAGCAACTTTGCGCCGAGCGCCATAGACAATCGACATTCAATCGTTTGTTCTTTCGCTATTTGCTCTCGGATTCATTCGAAGAATTCAATTCTGCCCTGAAGGTGTTCTTCATAGAAGACGCGGTAGAATTTACGGAAACGATTTTCAAGAATTTCATTAGAGGTAAAATCAAAATAGTCGATTTAATTTTTTTCCACAAATATTAAACGATGAGATTCGATGAGCTCAATCAAGCGGCGCGCATTTTGAACATTTTATAGGAATTTTTTGTTTAAGTGCCTTTTCTATTCTACGAAAGAATGTAAATTTGGGAAAATGGGTGTGGGGCAGGATTTACATTTTTTATGGAAATTTTTGTTTGACGACGAAACTTTTCTTATGAATTAAGTAAATATAAAGAAGAAGATTTTGCAAAAAATTTCCGGTGGTGATTTGTGTTTTTTTTTTTTACTTTACCGAGTGTACCTTGGAATATAAATATTTTATGGACATTTTTATGCATGCATGGGAGTCATATACTCGCACACAAGTGTGTATGTGTACTTTTAGTACACCACATGCATGGATGTGTTCGTGTGTGTTAGATTTTGGACAGCATAAGCAGCATATTTTCATGCATTTTCTTAGCGGTGATTCTTATTCCAGGACACGTTTTCTATTAAATGGTCGTTGATTGTCTTTGGTTTCGTTTCTTTCGCTTGTCCTTGTGTTTACTTTGTGTGAGGATAAATGTTAAAAGGTTTTTGTGAAATTCCTTTAAGTTTTTTTCTATCTTCTGATTTCGCGTACACAAACTTGCAACTTTAAATTTTTTACGCATTTTCTGAATATTAAATTTCAGGTCCATTTTTTCATTAACACCAATCTCACACATTTGTTGTCCGTTGTTATTTGCATCCTTCCCACCAACAATTAATTACGCCATGTGGCACGATTTTAACCTTTATTACCTGTCACAAAAGGTAAATCGTCGTTGTGTCTCACATTAAAGCACTCGCCATGAGAGCGTACAGTGTCCTGCTGCAATGACACTAAAAACCAGACTACATCCATTGTGCTCGCATAGCTCACGGGAAGCAGTGCCATGTTACGGGTAATAATTTTTAAAATTTATGAACTGTGTCCATGAACCGGTCCCGTGGTTGCTCTAGTCTCCGGTTGTATTGTTGTTTTTGTAATTATTCTACTTTGATATTGCCGCTGTCGCCTGTTGGACCATTAACGCCATCATGGCCACCATCACAAGGTGTTTGTTGCTGCACGTGGTTGAAGTTCTTTTTTTAAGTTTTTTATGAATTTCTATGGTAGATGGTTTAAGCTTGGTGACAATTCTGTTAAACGACGCTTGGCTTAGTTTGTTTTACAAATTTTTATTTAATTGATTTTGTAGGTTACGGCAAATTTTATATGTCAGGCGAGTTTAACTCATTCTCCGCCAGCACTTATTTTTTCGAATTTGATGATGCATACATATTTTTTGAATAAAAATGGTAAGTTAGCATACTTATCCGCGGTAGTGTGATTTTTGATGAAACATCTAACGCACCTATTTCAGATTTGGTTTTTGCACGGTCTATATTTACATCTAAGTCGATCACATTCACCAACGTAATGAGCGATTCCATCAAAACGTGAATTTTGATCCAATCGATTAGTTCCTTTTATACATTAATTATATGGATCGAGTGCCTTTAGACTTTCGACCATTATACGCTTCCATTCTGTTCTACAAAAGAGCGTAGCTATCGATTTTAGATCTCTTCCATGTGAAGTAGAAGCAACTAAAACGCAATTATTATCATTGCACTTTACAATGGCGATGTCAAATTCCTTGTTTTCTGCAAATTTGATATGCCCTCTTGGTTTTTTTTTTCATGATGTCTTTCCAGGAAGTGGGCATTTGTGTGGAATGCAATTTTCTCTTATGGTTCCCGTTAAATTGTAGCCTAGGCTTTGCAAATAATTTAAAACTGGGATTCCAGTTAATAAATTATCGAAGTAAAAGTGGAATAGGATGGCACAAACGTCGTCAGAAAGGCCGTTGATCATTTGTAATAGAGCTGCCACAAAGTGAATACATACAACAAAACTTTCCTCGGTAAATACCATAGGACACCAAATACCCTCCAAAAGTGTTCAGACACCATGCAATGAATCTAAATCAAAGAAGTTTGGCTCGAATAAACTTTTTGCATGAGAGCAGTCTGAAATACGGTGTCATGGACTCATCAAATGATGCTCAGGTGTGTTTTTTCAGTGTAAAATGAATAAAATGGCTTATTTGATTGAAACTATTTCGAGACATGCCAGCAAAAATCGTGGTTTTAATGATCCAACAATCTTCACGATTAACTACAAGCATTGTAACCAAAGATAAGCATAATCCCAATAGTAAGATGCATCCACAACCATTTACAGCACGTCTTCATAAAAAAAAGGCTCGAAAAATGCATATGACACCCAGGTCCATTCACACGGGGTGGGTTTTTTGGTGTTCAAACCCCCCCAGGTAGATATTTTCCCCATATAAATTATTTATAAATTGAATTATTGAAATAAATTTGGTGTTCAAACCCCCCAGGTAGATTTTTTCCCCATATAAATTATTTATGAATTGAATTATTGAAATAAATGGAAATTACTCTACCTCTAAAGTGATGCCATATGGCACACTTAAAATATATTCAGGCCTATCACTTAGTAAGGAACAACTTATGGAAAAATATAAATGCACTTTAGAAACTACTGTATTACTCTTCAATTTGGCATAATTACTTTTTTCAAAATCGAAATACAAATAAATAATTTTTTGCAACTCGCCGATGCCATAATCGATTTTTTTCGAATAATTTTTCAATGATCACTTCCTCTCCGCTCGCGCTTGAACAGTTGATGGAATATTTACGCGTGGAACACATCAAATTATAGATCAAATATTTCTACGCACATAAAAAACAACAAGCCTGATCGAAAAAGTTACAAAATGATTTTGGTGAACATTCAGGTAATGCGTTTTAACTGTGCCGTATGGCATCACTGGCGGGGATTGGGTTAAAGATTGAACTCGAGTAAAATATAATCAAAATTTATTCACAAAAAAATATCAGAATTTTACAGTTGTAGTTAATTTTTACTGTAAAAATAGTCATTATTCTATGAAAATACATTTTTGACTGTAATTCGACCGTTATTTTTATTTCTATTGTGAAGGTAAGTAAAATACATTTTGCTGTTAAATTTTATAGCCATTTCTAGAGACATAAAATGACGGAAATTGACGGTGTTTAAGGATAGTTGGGCAACTATCCGATTCTAGATTGCAGCATATGAGAGCGACCACACGAGCGATTTGCTATAGAAGCACGATTCAGACAAGATAGTTGCGCAACTATTTTGTCTTCCGTGTGTCCAGGCTCTAAAGTGCGTGCGTTGAGATAGCTGAACCATGTAAGTAATATGCTTGTTCGCTTAGGACTAGTTTACATAAGCTGTGTTTTTGTGGACTCTTCCCAGTGTGCCAATCGGACTCGTTTCGGATCCGTAACGGGTTCATATTTTCGTTCTTTTTATCCGTTACGGAATCCGTTACTGATCCATTTGCGGGAAGGATTCCTAAAAAAAACGAATCGTTTTTACTTCTTTTATGGATCAGTTTCGAACCTGTAACGTACATCAAAAACGAATTCAAAAAGGATTCGCTTTTAATAATGTTAATGCTGCTTATAAAAAAAAAAGAAAACAGGGTGAAGCGCTTATTTCTAATTAAAAAAAACAAAATAACTCCCGGCCGGTAGTCGAACTCAGGCTCCCGGGGTATTACTCTTTCATACACGAGACGTTAGACAACTAGGCTATTGACCGATATGATGTTTACTTAACTGATGTAGACTTATTTGATGTTGAGATTTAAAGTTTGTATATTAAACAAATTTCTGTAGTTTTTTTATAAGTATTCTGTGTTGTTTTTCTTCCCTTCTTTTGATAAAAAATGTTATATAATCAAATTTGGAATCAAAAACATTTTTTCAAACAGAGTTTGAAAAGTTTACAAAAAATCATACGCAATAAAATAAAAAGAAAAAAAAAAACTAATCAAAAATATTTTTTTTTATCATAAAAATTAAATAAGGCAAATCCGTTTTGAGTTCGTATTTGAAGTATTTACGGAATCGAAACAGATTTGCTTGATGATTAACACACTTGTAAGCAATTAGTTCAAAATAAATTCACTCTGTGGCTACGAATTCTAAGAGTATTTTCAGATAAATGGTGTGAAATTCTTTCATCAGGTAGATGGGAATTGTGTCTCTGAGGTCGTAGAACAATTTGTTCATAATACATAAATATTACAGTGTTGTTGTATTTATAGAATGCTGCTGCTTTTTTATTTGCTTGCTAGCAAATTTTCAGCAGCTCGTTTTCCATAAGAATTTATGACTACAATCTCTAGCAACTCGCTAGCTCTGAGACTTGTGAATTATTTATTACACTTGCCACAAAACAGATTACAAGATTAAATTAAGGTTACAACAACCTTGAGCGACTTCTTTGCATAATTTATAACAACAACAACAACAACTTAAAACATTCATCTTCTGCGTAAGTCCTTTTCAGACAGTGGAAATAAAATTTTAAATTCACAACGCCAGCGAAGAAAATAAGACAAAAAAATAACAAGTAATGGAAAAAAGTGGCGTAAAAAAAGCAGCTGAGTGTAAATAAGGACATAGGTAAACAAGCGAATGCAGCACCAGCTGAAGGATGCGCTCACTGCAATAGCTGTTAGTGATAACTTAAATTATTACGGTGTTCTAAGTATTAAAAAACTGGTAGTCGTTAGTTAAGTTGGATTCATAAAAGAACCAACTCAATAAAATCTAAAGTGAAGTGAAATTTGAGCTAAGCGTTTGTTGACGAATACTTGCAGCTTGTTTGTTAGTTGTTCAGTAACAAGCCATGTTTCGCACCCACATAACAAAACCGATTTCACGTTCGAATCAAAAATGCGCTTTTTCGTTTTGGTGGATGTAACGGAAGAAGACAATATTTTGTTCAGTTGGGCAAACGCGCTTTTTGCTTTTGCTATTCTTGAGTTGATACCCTCTTTTGCTCCACCATCCATGGAGATAATGCTGCCTAAATACGTGAAGCTATCGACGTTTTCGATGTCATCACTGCCAGTTCTAAACGTGATGTCATTCCTGTTTGCGTTTAGCATATTTGTCTGGCATATTGGGAACTCCTTAAGCTCTAGTAAGCCTTATCGTTAAGTCCAGCAAAGCAACAATGTCGAAATTAAGTTGGTGCGCATTGTGCACAAATACTAGTCAAATTCTCTCGCGAAGCAATACGAAGGCTGCTATATACGTATATATTTCTGGCCTAGGCAACACTAATGTCAATAGCTAAAATCTGGCAACACCATAATAAAATTTGACGTTTTTTAGGATAAACTTACTCAGAACGTTTTGACGTACGACCATCATTTATGTTGTTTACAGTGGGGAATACAATACCGGTATTACCGATACCGGTATCCCGGGATCCCGGACCAAAATTCGATACCAAAATACCGGTATTAAATTATGCCAAATACCGGTATTTCGGTATTCAATTAAATTAAAAACACAACTCCGTTTTTCAAAAAATAAAAGGATAGTGGAACAACAATTTAGACGATGAGCCATATGATCATGATTTAACTGATGTAGACGACTTGAAATTAAATGAAACAACAAATTTAAGGCACAGCACCCTAAAACATCACATATAAATTAAAAACTGCTGTCCAAAAGGCTATTATAGATTCAAATATTAATGCAGATTATCGTCTGTCCGAAAATGAGACTCCTTTGAGGCAAGATGCCGTGAGAATGCTAAGCTATTATCAAGAACTTTAAAGACTAGATTGTCCGCTTGGTAATGAGTTCAAAGAACAGTTCAAAACTCATACATTTGAAAGAATAACGAATTCTCAAGCATTTTACAATACCTGCACAATCCAAATAAATATTAAGAGCTGAAATGTATAAAAAAATGTTTAAAAAATCATGCATAGCATTGCTAGTATGCTAGAACTTTCCATGCTAATCATTGTATGGAAAAATCAGTAGTATGCGTTGGTAATATATTTGGCACTGAAAATTTGATAATTGTCTCGCCAAAAACGAGAATCTTGTTTTTGTATAACGATTTCCTTCGATTTCACCAACGAGTGTGCAATCTGAAAGCGCATTTGCTTCTATTGGATTCATTTGCACAAAACTAAGGTCAAGTCTGGATGACGCAAGCCTTGATGAACTTCCGTTTCTACGTTCCTATGTTAATAATAACACTAGTTTACAGCCAAAATTCCCAGTGAATGCCATTATTCATTTTATATGTAAAATGAGCTGCTGATTTCGAAATCACATTATTATACCCTACACCCAGGGTATATTCACTTTGTCCTTCCATTTGTAACGCAGAGAAGGAGGCGTGGCAGATATAGAAAAGTATATATATTCTTGATCAGCGTCACCTCCTGAGTCGATATAGCCATGTCCGTCTGTCTGGCTGGGTAGCTGGCTGGCTGGCTGTGTGTGGAAATACACTTTTTGGGAAAACTAAGCAAGATAATTCAATGAAATTTGGTGCACAGCCTTTGGCGTCAAAGTTAGCTCGGGGGATTGAAAATGAGGAAAATCGGTTAACGGACACGCTTACCGCCCATACAAAAAATATATTCAAAATGCAACTTTTTGAGTTTTTTTCACGATAATGGAACCAAAATACATATAAATACTACGAATTGTAAGCGCAAGCTCTCAACAAAAACCAGGAAAATTCGGACAAGAGGGCGTGGCACCTCCCATATAAGCAAAAACTTCAAAACTCTATACTGAAAGCGTTTTTTGAGATAATCAAACTAAATTTCACTCAAATGCTAAGAACTATTAATTCAAACTCTGAGAAAAAACTGGGTGAATTCAGACAAGAGGGCGTGGCACCTCCGATATAAGCAAAAACTTCAAAACGCTATACTGAAAGCGTTTTTTGAGATAATCAAACTAAATTTCACTTAAATGCTAAGGACTATAAATTCAAACTCTGAGAAAAAACTGGGTGAATTCGGACAAGAGGGCGTGGTACCTCCCATATAAGCAAAAACTTCAAAACGCTATACTGAAAGCGTTTTTTGAGATAATCAAACTAAATTTCACTCAAATGCTAAGAACTATAAATTCAAACTCTGAGAAAAAACTGGGTGAATTCGGACAAGAGGGCGTGGCATCTCCCATATAAGCAAAACTTTCAAAACACTGCTGTGTAGGGTATTTAATGTTTGGCCAGGCCAAAGGTAACATCCTTACTAGTTTTTTTTTTCGTGTCGTTTTCGAGATATCGGTCATTTTCGGTTTTTGGACCAAAAAAAAAAGGTAGTTCCATTTAAATACAAATATCTCAAGAACCGATGTTTGCGTTTAAACGTTTTATATCTTCTCTTCTTATACGAGATAACATTGTATGTACTTATGTATGTTTGTTTGGAACGGGCAAAACTTTTTCCCGAAAACGGGTACAGCGATTTTAATGAAACTTGGAACAGTTTTAGATATTAGCATACAATGAAGAATGAGCTAGGTTTGAACTTTGTAAATGCTCACCAGGGGGTCATATGGTCATAACTAGCAAACCATACAAGGTATTTGAATGAAATTTGGTAGGCGGGTACTGCTTAATAATACCTTCTGACAAACAAAAAGTGGGCGGGATCGAAAAAGTGCCACGCCCACTTTTAAACGCTTGAAATTTTTGATTCAATATTACTCGAAAACGACTCCAACGATTTTAATGAAAATTTAGGAGGTTTTACCTCTGCAAACAAGAATTAATATGTGATATGCCATTATATTGAGAAAGCTCGTTGAAGGGCGTGGCACCGCCCACAAAAATATAATACGGTATAAAAAGAAAACTAATAAAGTAATCATTCTAAAATTAACTGTGGGGAGCATACTAGCTATAAGACATCTCTGATCTGAAAGCGGGCAAAATATCGCCGTTGCGCGTGGAACCTCCCATACAAGCAAAATTCGTTAAATGCTATTTCTCGCAAATGTTACAAGGTATTTTAATGAAATTTGGTTTGTAGGTACTGCTTAATAATATCTTGTAACAAACGAAAAGTGGGCGGGATCGAATAAGTGCCACGCCCACTTTTTAACCCTTGAAAATTTTGATTCAATATTACTCGAAAACGACTCCTACAATTTTGATGAAAATTTAGGATCTGTTACCTCTTCAAACAAGTCTTAATATGTCGTATGCCATTATATTGGAAAAACTCGTTAAAGGGCGTGGCACCGATCACAAAAATATAATGCGCTATAAAAAGAAAACTACTAAAGCAATCTTTCTGAATTTACCTGTAGGGAGTTTACTTGCTATTAGGCACCTACGACCTGAAAGAAGGCAAAATATCGAAAGTTCGGTTCCACCAATACAAGTAAAACACATTAAATGCTGTTTCTCGCAAATGATACAACATATTTTGATGGAATTTGGTATGCGAATCTGGATCAGGAGTATCTAAAGCATAACATAAAGAAGGCTTTGTTTAATAATCGCCACGCCCACTTTTTTATCAAAATAAAAATTTTTGTTAATAACTCAGGCACAAAAAAAATGGAATGAACTGTTTAATTCTTATATGCAGTCTTATGTACTTTTTGACGCTAAGTCCGTCTTCATCAGCAGAACTGTCAATATGCCTGCAGGATTTTGAAATATCCTTGCTTGAAGTTGAAGAAAACGCTGTGTTCAGTCTTACAGCGTAGCTACAAGAAAAGGTAAAATTCTTTTTTATTAATAGCATCGAATAGTTACACTCTTCCTTGTCCAAATATCTTTTTGGATTTTTCCAATGGGATTCTTATTTTCCGAGTTATGGTCATTTGAAGATAAGATATTTCAGCCGCCATACAAAAGGCAAAATATTTTGGGTGCGTGGCATATCCCATTTATTTATTTTAGGGCATTCTATTTCATCAAAAAAAATTGAGTTTTTGATATTTTTCTATACCATTCGATGCTTTTCGAGTTTTTTCTTATTATTATTCTCATCGGTTTATTTATCATTTTGAAAGCATGACCGTTAGAAGTGAAAAGATACAAGTTTCATAACAAAAAAAAAAACTATGAATAAAAACATCGACTAAAATAATAAGATAAGATTGTTGACCGAGCAGGAATCGGTCTCCATGTTAAAGGTAATTAAATTACCTACAAATAATACTCACATTACTTTTTGGTTGGTTTGTGAGTTTTGGCGAAATACATTGATTTCTAAAAAAACATTTTTTTTTTTTTTCGAAAACATTAAGACAAAATCAAAATCAACTTCAAATTTATACAAGAAAAAATGACTTCTTTATAATATTTTGTTTTTTTGTATAATAGACTATATATTTATGAAGAAAATAAGATACTACTTAAAAAAATTTATGGAAAAATGCAAAAGTTGTATACAATTCATTGATAAATTACTAAAATGCCTATTTTTTTCGTTTTTTTGTAATAAACTGTTCGATAATTTGAAATTTTTTGTAAAACACATGAGAAAATCCAAAAAATTCTTAAAGTAGCCGTTAAAAACATACCCGTGTCTCGTCATTTTTCTCCAGCACGTCAGATTTTTTTTTAATCGATTTTTGAAGTTTTTTAATCGACTGTACATGAAAAAAACAAAAATAACACATTCTTGTGTTAAATCGAAAATTTTAACTATATGATCCTTACATCTGAGGTGTATCATGTGTTCAGTAAACTAATGCAGGATATTACGAGGAATATTTTTGTAGAAAATGTGGGGGTTTTAGAGGGTTAAAATTGTTTGCAAAAATATTCCTCGTAATATTCTGCATAAGTTTACCGAACACATGATACACCTCAAATGTAAGGATCATATAGTTAAAATTACACTAGTTTACAGCCAAAATTCCCAACGAATGCCGTTACTCATTTTATATGGAAAATGGGCTGCTGATTCCGAAAATCGCATTTTTTTTTTTTATTTCGTGTCGTTTTCGAGATATCGGTCATTTTCGGTTTTTGGACCAAAAAAAAAAAGATAGTTCCATTAAAATACAAATATCTCAAATACCAATGTTTTTATTTAAACAAATAATATGTCATATTAAAGGTAACTTAATTACCTACAAATGATATCCACTTCACTTTTTGGTTGTTTCGTTAGTTTCGGTGAAATAAATTGAACTTCAAATTTATACAAGAAGACATAACTTTTTTATAATATTTTTTTTTTTTTGTATCATAGACTATACATTTGTGAAGAAAATAAGATAGCATTTAAGAAAATCGATGGAAAAATGCAAAAGTTGTATACAATTCATTTATAAGTTACCAAAATGCGTTTTTCCCTATTTTTCCGTTTTTTTGTAATAAACTGTTCGAAAATTTGAAACTTTTTGTAAAAGAAATTAGAAAATCCAAAAAATTCTTAAAGAAGGCATTAAAAGGAAATACCCGTGCCTCGCCGTTTTTCTCTAGCACGTCAGATTTTTTTTTAATCGATTTTTGAAGTTTTTTAATCCACTGTACATGAAAAAACAGAAATAACGCATTCTTTTGTTAAAGCAATGAATTTAACTATATGATCCTTACATCTGAGGTGTATTATGTGTTCAGTAAACTTATGCAGGATACTGCGAGGAATATTTTTGTAGACAATTTTAACCCTCTAAAACCCTCACATGTGGGTCATTTTGACCCCCACATGACGGTCATTTTGACCTACATGTGGGGGTTTGAGAGGGTTAAAATTGTCTACAAAAATATTCCGCGTAGTATCCTGCATAAGTTTACTGAACACATAATACACCTCAGATGTAAGGATCATATAGTTAAATTCATCGATTTAACACAAGAATGCGTTATTTCTGTTTTTTCATGTACAGTGGATTAAAAAACTTCAAAAATCGATTAAAAAAAAATCTGACGTGCTAGAGAAAAACGGCGAGGCACGGGTATTTCCTTTTAATGCCTTCTTTAAGAATTTTTTGGATTTTCTAATTTCTTTTACAAAAAGTTTCAAATTTTCGAACAGTTTATTACAAATAAACGGAAAAATAGGGAAAAACGCATTTTGGTAACATATCAATGAATTGTATACAACTTTTGCATTTTTCCATCGATTTTCTTAAATAGTATTTTATTTGCCTAACAAGTTTATAGACTATGATATAAAAATACAAAATGATTTTTAAAATTTTTTTTTCTTGTAAAAATCTGCAGTTGATTTAGACATTTTTGTAATTTTTTCGGAAAAATATTCTCTTTTTTTCAGAAATCAATTGATTTCATCGAAACTAACAAACGAGCCAAAAAGTAGCGTGAGTATCATTTGTAGGTAATTTAATTACCTTTAATATGACATATTACTTGTTTGAATACAAACATTGGTTCTTGAGATATTTGTATTTAAGTGGAACTATCTTTTTTTTTTGGTTCAAAAACCGAAAATGACCGATATCTCGAAAACGACACGAAATAAAAAAAAAAATGCGATTTTCGGAATCAGCAGCCCATTTTCCATATAAAATGAGTAACGGCATTCGCTGGGAAAAAAAAATTTAATCATTTGTAAACTAGTGTTATCGATTTAACTCAAGAATGTGTTATTTTTGTTTTTTTCATGTACAGTGGATTAAAAAACTTCAAAAATCGATTAAAAAAAAATCTGACGTGCTTGAGAAAAATTACGAGACACGGGTATTTTTTTTTAACGGCTACTATAAGAGTTTTTTGGATTTTCTCATGTGTTTTACAAAAAATTTCAAATTATCGAACAGTTTATTATAAAAAAAAACGAAAAAAATAGGCAAAAACGCACTTTAGTAATTTATCAATGAATTGTATACAGCTTTTATATTTTCCCATCGATTTTCTTAAATAGTATCTTATTTGCTTTACAAATATATAGACTATGATATAAAAAAACAAAATGATTTTTAAAATTTTTTTTTCTTGTATAAATCTGCAGTTGATTTTGAATTTTTTTTTTTAATTTTTTTTTCCAGAAATCAGTTTATTCCTCCGAAACTAACAAACCGGCCAAAAAGTGATGTGGATATCATTTATTTTATAACCATTTACATCATTACCTTTAATATGTCATACAACACGTTTAAACACAAACATTGGTTCTTGAGATATTTGTATTTAAGTGGAACTATTTTTTTTTTTTGGTCCAAAAACCGATAATGACCGATATCTAAGAACCACACGAAAGAAAAAAAAAAAAACAATGCGATTTTCGGAATCAGCAGCCCATTTTACATATAAAATGAATAATGGCATTCACTGGGAAAAAAATTTTTAATCATTTGTGAACTAGTGTAATTAACACTTTAAAAGTACTTTTTTAATATATAGCTCATAGTAGTTTATTTGAATTGAAGAGTAACTATATTTATTTTATTTCTTTTTTTATTTAATATAAAAATAAAGCGTTATTTTAATTCATGTTTTTTTTATACCCTACACCCAGTGTATATTCACTTTGTCCTTCCGTTTGTAACGCAGAGAAGGAGGCGTGGCAGGTATAGAAAAGTATATATATTCTTGATTAGCGTCACCTCCTGAGTCGATATAGCCATGTCCGTCTGTCTGGCTGGCTGGCTGGCTGGCTGGGTGGCTGGGTGGCTGGCTGGGTGATGTGTGTGGAAATACACTTTTTGGGAAAACTAAGCAAGATAATTCAATGAAATTTGGTACCCTGCCTTCGTCATCAAAGATAGCTCGGGGGGTTAACGGACACGCCTACCGTCCATACAAAAAATATATTCAAAATGCAATTTTAGTAGTATTTTTCACGACAATGCAACCAAAATACACATAAATACTAGAAATTGTAAGCGCAAGCTCTGAGAAAAAACTGAGCGAACTCGGACAAAAGGGCGTGGCACCTCCCATATAAGCAAAAGCTTCAAAACGCTATACTGAAAGCGATTTTTGAGATATTCGAACCAAATTTAATTCAGACACTAAGAACTATAAATGAAAGCTCTCAACAAAAATTGGGTGAAATCGGACAAGGGGGCGTAGCACCTCCCATATGAGCAAAAGTTTCAAAATGCCATACGGAAAGAGTTTTTTGAGATAATCCAAACAAATTTCACTCAAATACTAAAGACTATAAATGCACGCTCTAAGCTAAAACTAGAGGAACTCGGACAAGAGGGCGTGGCAGCTCCTATATAAGCAAAAGCTTCAAAACACTATGCTGAAAACATTTTTCACTCAGACATTTAAACCTATAAATGCAAGCTCTGAACAAAAACTGGGTGAACTCGAACAAGAGGGCGTAGCACCTCCCATATGAGCAAAACTTTAAAAATACTGCAGTGTAGGGTATTTAATGTTTGGCCAGGCCAAATTTTACACCCTTACTAGTTTTTGTATTAAATCAGATCATTGGGCATAAATCTATGATCCGTGGACTCATGTTATTTATATTTGCCCTCTTTTAATTCCATTTTTATCATTGCAAAGAATACCGGTGTATACCGGGATCCCGGTTTTGAAAAAACTTCAATACCGGTATCGCATTTTTTACTCCGGTATTGCATTCCCTAGTTTGCAGTGACTTGAAAAAATCAATTTTGCCAAAAAATGGGATTAACTCGTGAACATTTTTGTGCGATCATTTTTCACAACTTTCGACGTGGATTATCACGACAAGAGTGCATCGATGAATTTAAATCTTTGTATGGCGATGAAGCACCATCCTATAGCACTGTGAAAAACTGGTTTAATGAATTCAATCGTGGCCGACGCTCACTCAAAGACGAATTCCGTGAAGGTCGTCCAAAAACGGCCTTTGTGCCAGAAAACATTGATGCCGTGCGTGAGCTGATAATGCAAGATCGTCATGTGACATACCGTGAGATAGAGGCATCCTTGGGCATTAGTTTCACTCCAATACATTCGATTTTGCATGAACACTTAGTTGTAAAAAACGTTTGTTCTCGTTGGAAACCCCATAATTTATCAATCGCTTAAATTATCAATGGAAAAATTAATTTTCTTAAGTCACTGTAAACAAAACAAATAGCACTTGTACATCAAAACGTTGTGAGTACGTTTATGCTAAAAAATTTCAAACTTTATTATGGTGTTGCCAGATTTTAGCTATTGACATTAGTGTTGCCTAGGCCAGAAATATATATAGCAGCCCACGTATGATTGCTAGATTTCAAAGCGACCTGAAAAGCCTTAGTATGGAGTCACGAATTTTTTGAGCAATTTTAATTTGCGTCCCGTTATGTCACAATTCTGCATTAGTATGTCGGTTCTAGTCTAAGCCCAACTAAACTACATCTGGTTTTCTTCTTAATATACCTCAACAATTGCACATTAAATTCAAAGAAATAACCGTATTTTCTTGTGAGATGCACCTTCAGCCAAGTAATTTTCATTCAAAGTCTTTTTTTTTTTTAACATTTTTCTGTGTGGCTAAACAGTTCTTGAAGTGCTACATCCTTTTAGCGATTTCAAGCTACAGGCATACATTTCAGTACTATCAGGTGCATAGTACTGGTAACATCATGATGTCACCTCCCGCCATACATACACATGTAGTAAAAATGAAAAAATTAACATTTCCTTAGAATATAAAACTTGCTTTCAATTTTCGCTCCTTCACACACAACTAGCTCTTTAACCTAAAGGAATCCTGCCAACAACAGCATCCAACTTACACACACAACTAATTTGCATTTTAATTTAATTTTTAAGTCAAAATCAACAAATGTCTACGAATGCACTCAATGAACTTGATTTTGCCAGTCAAGTCAGTCGACAGTCGGTGTTGTCTTGAGTTTTTGTCGCCGCGGAATGCTGCTCTTTTATTGCACCAGCCATGTTTTGCTTGTGCCTTGAACTTCAGGAAAAAATATCTGGTATTTTTAATTGCTACTATGGCAAGTTGCAGCAAGGTCACATGTTTGCCGAAACAAACTTGAAAAGTTATTTTTCTCATATCCTCCACAGACATACTCGAACATTGGTCTGTGAACGAGGCTTCGGAGAAAATAAAAGAAACAAGTAGAACATTGAGCAAAAGCTACACAGACGTTTCTAAATAACATAATTTATCAAATTGTAAAAAGTTCTCTGGAAGTTTAAATATTCCTTAAATGGCTTAAAGCAGAAATATGTAAGAGAACTCATGGTGCCTATACAAATAAAGTTCCACAAAAACGTTAAAAATTCATAAAACACAAGATGTTGACAGTCTTTGATTTCTTTCTTAACGGCGGTTATAAGACAAGATTTTAATTGAGTTCGCTGACTTTCTGTTTACCTTAAGTCTTAAGAGAAAAAAATCTACTTCCTTCTACACTTACACATTGCGAACTTCTTAAAAGATTCACGGTTAAGACTTTGGCATTTTTGCATTTTTAATTTGCATTTAAATTCACAAAGGTAAACAGTGGCAGGAGTAAGCGACAACATTGGCACGCAGCAGCACAAAAATTCTAATGAGCTACTCAGGATACCGTCAGCGGTAGCGATGATGGCGGTGGTGATATCCTGTGTACAAGATTCCAAGTACAACATTAGCTTATCTATCAAACGTTAATTCAATTTCTGTCAAAAAGTAAAAGAAAACTTTTCATTCCTGTTGAAATCTTCCTTTTACCCTTTGATGAAAAATAAAAACATTTGTGAGTTGCGAGTTGTTTGCGGTTGCCAACAATTTATAATTAAGTTAGGAACTTCATCAACTCCATTTGACGGGTTTTGTGAGAATGTTTAATTGTTTACTCTATTGACGTTGTTTGTTTTGCATGTTCTTGTTGTTCGTTTTTTCTTGTTTTTATCTCTACTTTTTTTTTAATACTGAAGAGTTAAGCGATAAATGGTAAAATATTGCACTGCTCAAAATGAATGTCTTCATCGCCAATACAATATATTGGTACAAAATTTAGTTGGATTATGACCGAATAGAAACCACAAAATAATTTTTTTATTTTTCACTTATCTGGATAAAGTCTTTTTTAATATATTATTCGTCAATTTAATAAATTGAGCTGCAGTCTAATGTGCATGTGCTTATATGCATGTAGACGATAGTTAGAAACTTACAAAAACCCTGGATTTCGGCTTGGCATGAACTTTCTCAACTATCCAGAACGTTTTTTGTGACACACAGGAATCTTTTTGTCCCATAATAGCGCTTGTTATGTTTCTGAAGCCAAAAGGAAATTCTTTATGAAAAACACCCATTGCAGTTGATATATTGATATTTTTAAAATATTCAAAGATTAAATAAACTTCGAGGTACTGTCCATATTTTTATTATGCTGTTTTCTTACAAACGAATAATTTGGGTGCTATTTAACTTGCCTGTCATAATTCGTACTGAATTTGACAGCTTTTATGAGGTTTTCGAGGCATTTACACTCTTTATGGAATACCCTTGATAAGTATGTATGTTGAAAATTAAAATTATTTTCTGCTTAAAAATATATTCTGTTAAGAATTTGCTCAAATTGTCTTTAAAGAAAGAATATCGCTCAATATGAACTTAGTACGAACTGCCATAATGCAGATTCATTACCTTTGCATGCATAATACATATTTATATGCATATGTACGTATGTATACTTACTATGCACATATGTCAGTGTGAATCAAATAAAAAAGCATATGGTGTTGCAATTGCCGATTCCCATAAAGAACATCAATTAAACGCTTTAATGAGATGTGCGCAATTAACGCGATTAAATTGTAAATCTACACGAAAAATTGGAAAATTCAATTTGCTAGTGTATGAGTGTGCTGCGTATGAGTGTGTAAGCTTTTAATAAGTGCAGCTATTTAACGCTTCCGTGAATAGCAGCGGTTATTCAATTATTTAAAAATCTTTTTTATGAATTTTCGTTTCACATTTTTGAACAGGTTAATTGGGGCGTATACGTAACATTTGTACAATTAAGTTTTTACGCACTGGATAAAATGTATCTGCAGCTTAACACTTACATTAAGATGGTCTTAAATTTTAAATTTTTTTTGGAATTGCGCTCCCACAGCACCAAAATTTTCCCTTTGATGTAAATAAGCACCATGTAAAATTTGGACCATTTCGGAGAACATTTGTTGCATTTCAAGTTTATTTTTTCAGTTTATTGTTCAATAAGATTAAATATTTTTAAGCACATCAATAAATGTTAAAATTATATCTAAGGGATGAAAACTAATCAATGAGATAAAAAAAAAGCTTATAAAAACCAAAGACGGGATAAATATTTTAAAAAATTATGTATAAAACAAGCTTAGTACATAAGCTTAACTATGAATAAATTGATATTAAGACAAAACAGGTAATAGAATAGAGAAAAGAAAAGAAATTAAGGGGTATGAACACTGTAAACGCTTTAATTTCAGGCGGTTTTTATTTTATTAATTAAGTAAAATTGGCTTGACATATAAATATAAAACTTTGTATATGTATTAATTAAAGTTAGTACTACACGAAAAAAAAATTTTTTTTATTGTCTATTCAAGGTGGAAAATACAGATATGAAATGAAATGGCCATTATCTCCAAAATGGCAAACATACACGTTCCGGAGAACCGTGTATGTACTAAGTACATCTGTGTGTAATAGTTTGTAGTGTATTTTTTGTAGCAAAGTGTTGACAATCCGCAAAAGGATATTACTTACTTGTTGTCGTCGTCGATTTTTGTTGTTTTTTAGACAAAAATAACAATAAAATCTGCCACAGTTTTGAAGAAAACAACACAACGAAGACAACAATAACAAAACAAACGCGATTTTATCGCAATTCAATAGACTTGGCAAAAATAAAAGGAGTCCTATCGTATGTGTGAGTGTGTGTGTTTGACTGTAACACAAAACGGAAGTAACTTTGTGTGCTTGTATCCGTTAAACGTGTCGCTTTGTATTGCTTCCGTTGTTGCGCTCAGAAAACGGCAAAAACGAAGGCGTATAAATGACACATGTGAGTATGTGTGTGTGAGGGCTGCTTTAAGTTTGAATTTGAATTTAAATTTGTTCCTGTTGTCTGTAGGTAAGCATTTGCAAGGTGTTTAGTAGATCAGACGTATTTGATTTATTCATTTTATTGAATTTTTGTCTTTTTATAAACAAACGAAAGCAAACCGTTGACATGTAGCTTTGCTTTATCTGAAGCGAGTTACAACAGAAAGTATCTCTATCCGCTTAGAGCTTTAAGTGATTTAAAATTAGATTTAAGACGCAACAAAACAAAAACTGTCACCTTTGTTATATTGGTGCTATCAATAGGGTTCGGCAAAAAGTTTGCTGATTTATTTGGTAACTTTGAACTGCATCAACTGACAATGTCAATGAATGAGCGCTGAAAGAGCATAGGACACCCGGCTGAGTGCAAAATTTTATGAAAATTTATAAATAAAATACAATATTTTATTTATCGCTGCGATCGCAGTATAAATATACAACAATTCATATTAACAAACAATAAAGTCACCGCCGTTGATTTATTTGTCTGCAGCACGAGCACAATGAAGTCAAAAATGCACTCAGCAACATACACACACACAGGCACACACAAACACTTGGCAACATAATTCATTTCCGTTTATTGTGAGTGCGAAAAATGACAAAATCGAAAATGAAATAAAAATACAACAAAAACAAAAACTCATTGTGATAAATAATAATAAAGTCATGACAATGCAGGTGAAATCTGCAATGAAGTGCAAAAAATTATTTGTGAAAATCAAATGAAGGAATTGATGGTGCAAAAAAAGTGACAAAAGCCCACAAGAGTGGAATGTTGAAAGTGCTGCATAAAAACATTAAAATAAAACAAAGAATCAACTTGGAAAAATACAAATTGACGTCAATTGAAAATAAAGTTCACAATTCATTGAGCTGCCAGCCTATGTATGTAAGTGTTTTAAAGTTACGTTTGTGTATGTGTTTCTGTGTAAGCCACAATCACTTTTCAAAAGCGCAATCACAAATCCCGAAAGGATTATAGTGGCAAAATAAAATCAACGTTTCCATTATTTTATAAAAAAAAAAAACAAACGCATTTTGCACAATCGAATAAGCCCACACACATGTGTATGTATGCATGGGTAAGTAACCACAAATACAGCAGTGGTCATTTTATAACAAAAATCAATGATTGCTCTGACATAGACGTTTTCTGATAATGCAGAAACACTCTTCATGACCTCCTGTTTTCATTCTAAAACTTTTTAGAGCTTTTTACATAATTTTTAGTCAGTTTTGGTTCTTAGACCATTTTTCACAGTTTAGGGAATTTTTTGAAACATTTTTATGGATTTCAAAACTCATATGGTCACCTGAGCATGACAACTAGATTCTTACTCCAATATTATCACTTTTAAGATAAATGACATATGGTATTCATACTAGAACTAGAACAAAACTAGCAAAGTCTAAAATCAGTGTAAATTCAAATTTTCAAAAAATCTTAAAATTGATATTTCTCAAAACTACTAAATTTAAGTTTTACCGGACAACTGCCAAAATGTAACATTAAGCAATCATATTTTCTAAGAGTAATTTTAGTGCAGGCAAATTAGGTATTCATTTCTAATTTTGTTGAACATGCACCGATTTTGATCTGACAGGGCTCATTTTGTTCGTAATAAAATTTAAAACAAAACCAACAAATTAGTTTTTTCCGGCCTTTCCCCAAAATTTCTTTAGTCCCCCGTGAACCTTAAAAATCGGGTAAATTCAATAAAACTGTTCTAAAATGCTTAAAAATGGAAAGTTATGCTATTCACGGGATTCTCTAGATTGCTGAATCCAAATATGATGTTGAAAAATGAAAAAACTCAAAATGGCGCCCGGAAAACTGCGTACATACCCATTTTAAGCGCCAAAAATGGGAAAAAATCGTTACAGGGGGTTTTAGCCTAGAAGTCTTGTTACATTGAATGAATTTATACGGTCGGTGTGGGATATTGTTTTTTGTACTATAAAAAGTAAAGTTTACCAAACATTTTTTTGTGTTTTTGATTTGTTAATTATTTAAGCAATAACTATAAAAAGTTAATACAACTCAAAATTAAAAATATTTGTAACATTTTGCAAACCATTTTTTCTAAACTAATTTGAGGTCACTGAACACGAAAAACCTAATTATTTGTTTTTCCTTGCGGTCGTTCCCGAGTTATTCGTTAATTTATATTTTCGAGGTTATAGCTTCATATACAGCAATATATTTCTATGACGCCAAGTCCGATCAATTTTATTTTTCCACGTTTACAAAGAGTGATTAATGTCGCTTCTAACGAGTATACCAATGATTATGCTTTGAACAAAATTGACTGAGTTATAGCAGAAAAAACTTTGAAATTTCACAAATTTTTGAAATTTTTCACATCAACTTCAAATGAAACATTTAGTTTTTGGCATATAATTTCTTTTAATTCTTGTTTTTTAGTAGTTTTATTAAATGGCGCATATAATTGCAAACATTTTAAGCCTATGTTGAGCAAAATCGAATGAAATTTCCAAAAGATATTAAGGTTTTAGTGCAATAAGGAAGATGTGAGAATTTTCGAAATGTTCGGCCTGAGTCAACAGATCCAATTTTCAGCCTCCAGATAGGACACCCTACACTTATTGAATACTTTAAAGATGTTTTAAGTAACTTCTAATCATTTTCTGTACAAGAACATTGCGGATTGTATCAAAAATATTAATATTTGAAAAAAATCAAAATTTCCCTATTGCACTAAAACCTTAATATCTTTTGGAAATTTCACTCGATTTTACTCAACGTAGGCTTAAAATGTTTGCAATTATATACGCCATTTAATAAAATTGCTAAAAAACAAGTATTTAAAAAAATTACATGCCAAAAACCAAATGTTTCATTTGAAGTTGATGTGAAAAATTTCAAAAATTTGTGAAATTTCAAACTTTTTTCTGCTATAACTCAGTCAATTTTGTTCAAAGCATAATCATTGGTATACTCGTTAGAAGCGCCATTAATCCCTCTTTGTAAACGTGGAAAAATAAAATTGATCGGACTTGGCGTCATAGAAATATATTTATGTATATGAAGCTATAACCTCGAAAATATAAATTAACGAATAACTCGGAAACGGCCGCAAGGAAAAACAAATAATTAGGTTTTTCGTGTTCAGCGACCTCAAATTAGTTTAGAAAAAATGGTTTGCAAAATGTTACAAATATTTTTAATTTTGAGTTGTATTAACTTTTTATAGTTATTGCTTAAATAATTAACAAATCAAAAGCACAAAAAAATTTTTGGTAAACTTTACTTTTTATAGTACAAAAAATAATATGCCACACCGACCGTATAAATTCATTCAATGTAACAAGACTTCTAGGCTAAAACCCCCTGTAACGATTTTTTCCCATTTTTGGCGCTTAAAATGGGTATGTACGCAGTTTTCCGGGCGCCATTTTGAGTTTTTTCATTTTCCAACATCATATTTGGATTCAGCCATCTAGAGAACCCCGTGAATAGCATAACTTTCCATTTTTAAGCATTTTAGAACAGTTTTATTGAATTTATCCGATTTTTAAGGTTCACGGGGGACTAAAGAAATTTTGGGGAAAGGCCGGAAAAAACTAATTTGTTGGTTTTGTTCTAAATTTTATTACGAACAAAATGAGCCCTGTCGGATCAAAATCGGTGCATGTTCAACAAAATTAGAAATGAATACCTGTTTTTACTTAATTTGCCTGCACTATTTAAATTTTTGAGGTTATACACGTGTCATAATTTATACGCCAATTGGGTATTAAAAAAATTTTAATTTTACACTATTTTTCATATCAAAGTTAAATAGAGGCCAAGATACAATTGTGCGAGACAAGATGCGTCTGCGTTTTTAACCATCTCAGTATGTTTTATGTCCATTGTCAAGAATCAATCTTTGAGCATTTGACCAAGAATTGATTTGACATCTTTAATTTTCTTGAAAATTGGTTAAAAGTTAGTACTAGACATACTACATATATATAATATATTAAAACTGTGCTTCCGTATTGTTTCCTCTCCCAAGAAACTAACGAAAAGACAAATCCTCAAAAACGTTTCATTTCGGGAAACCATCCATAGTAAAAATTTTAGAGAAAATCATAAACACTTAAATAAGAGCCGTAAGCTCCAAATCAGAAATAAGTTTAACCACTGTAGAATTGCATAATATTTTGGCCATCACTGCGCATTCATACACACACTCAAACAAAAATGACAGCAAAGACAATGGAACGCACAAAAGCGCTGCTTAACCACGACTCACGGAAGTGCAACGTGGCCACCGGAAGTGTTTCAAGTGCACGCCGAACAATTTTTATATTTTTATACCATATAAAAATATGCTGCAAAATGGTGCAATGTTTCTGGAGTGGAATTCAGTTGAGTGCGCGAACTCACTCACACACACTTAAATGAAACAAATCCAGCAAAACCAAAAAAGTTTATTGGGCACTCAACCGTAGCACAATCAATGAGCGCAGTAGCATCAACGGTAGGAGTCCAACTAGAATATGTGATGCCAGTGAAGTTACGCCGGCATTTTTTTGATTTTCCAAAAAATAAAAACGGACATATTAATACAAAGTGAGTTCTGAAAACCAAAAGTTATTACTTCATGGAGCACATGGAGCACTATTTACAAAAAACATGTCTTACCTCTGAAGATACCACAAAATTTGCTGATTTTATGCAAAATAGTTACGCGACTTTGTGAAGCGTGGTGATTCTCATATTTCTTATCACAGCACTACCTCGCAATATATTGCGTAAGAAGAAAATATTTTTGAGGTTATGTTCATCAAGTCACTATATGAATTCCACTATTGAATATTGCTTAAGAATCCGGAGAGGCAACAGTTATTGAAAGTAGAAATTGTGAATGTGATGGACGTCATCACGTGGAGGGCTTCCATGCTCCACCCAACCATTTAATACTGAAGACCTCTTTTGCTACGCCACTGACGCTGCCATTGAATACAACAACGACATTTGCAAAAACCAAAATAACAACAAATAATCGACTCAACTTCCGGTAGTCCCTCAGTCAGCAGCACAAAGCACACAGCGTTGTCGCTGCATTCTAGTGGACGGTTGCTCGCTTGCTAGCATCGTATCGTATGCTGCTCTTATGCTGCTGCCTTTGTGTGATTTTGTTTTTATTGTTGTTGTTGCTTTTGTTGCTATAGCAACAACATAATTTATGTTTGTGTAATAATGCATTTTAGCTCCATCAACCAATATTGGTTCATTGTTTCCGTGCTAATTGTTTGGCTTTTGACCAAATTTTTTCTCTTTCATTCGCGCTCTCTGACTATCTTTGCTGTCTTCTGTTCGGTTTCAGATCTTAATTCGCAGCAGGATTATTCTAGACCACTCTTTATCAAAGAGGTAATATGCACATATACAGTGACTCACGAAATTGATCACGCTTTGGCAATGAATGCAAACAACTAACAAAAAAACTGAAATGGGTTTGTATTTTAAATGCATCTTTATTTTGGTAGAACTGCATTAAGTAAAGGAAATTAAACAAGGAACACATTCCATGAAAACTCTTCCTTAAAAAAAATAATAGAACAAAATCAAAAATACTCAACATGATCAATTTTGTGACTTCACATTATGAACCACGGAAACTTATGTTAATATTTTGTATAGCCTTTAAGTGCATCAATAACTGCTTTTATTCTTCTGGGGATACTATCTAGAAGAGTTTCACAAATTTTTGGAGCAATAGCATCCCAAGCATTTGAGCCTTGGGCCAAAATTCATTACGAGTACTAGTTTCACCTTCCATCAATTTTCTCAATATGCCCCATAGGTGCTCAATTGTATTCAGGCCTGGAAATTGCGGGAGCCATTTTAACTTTGTTATTCCATTATCTAAAAACCATTTTTGTGTCCCCTTTGCAGTGCGTTTCTGATCATTGTCCTGCTGAAAGACAATATTCGAAGCAGTAACCTTCAAATCTTGTGAAGTACCAAGCAAATGACTGCGTAGAATTTATATGTAAGACTCTGCTGTGATTCAACCTTCGATTTTGGTGGTCAAACAACCCCATACCAATATTGAGCCTCCTCCAAACTGAAGTGTGGGCTTTACGCGGTGTGACTGAAGTCTCGAACTCTTACTCCTCCAAGCCCAATCACTGCCGTCCGATCCTAAGCGGTTAATTTTGGTCTCATGTGACCATATAACTTTCTCCCAATCGTTAGCGCTCCAGCCTTTGTAAAATTTTACGAACTTTAAGCACAACCACTGTGAGCAAAGGCTTTTTATCTTTTTGCGCGCTCTTTGACTGCACAAAGTTTGAGTTTGGAGGAGGCTCAACAATGGTGAGGGGATATTTGACCAACAGAGGTGTTGGCAGAGCTACCAAAATCGAAGGTCGAATGACAGTAGAGTCTTATATTGAAATTCTACGCAGTCATTCGCTTGGTACTTCACAAGATTTGAAGGTAAATACTTCGAATATTGTTTTTCAGAAGGACAATGATCCGAAACACACTGCAAAGGGGACCCAAAAATGGTTTTTGGATAATGGAATAACAAAGTTAAAATGGCTCCCGCAATTTTCAGGCCTCAATACAATTGAGCACCTATGGGCATATTGAGAAATTCGATGGAAGGTGAAACTGGTACTCTTAATGAATTTTGGCCCAAGGCTCAAAATGCTTGGGATGCTATTGCTCCAGAAATTTGTGCAACTCTTCTAGATAGTATGCCCAGAAGAATAAAAGCAGTCACAAAATTGATTACGTTGAGTATTTTTGGTTTTGTTTAACTATTTTTTTTTTAAGGAAGAGTTTTCATGGAATGTGTTCGCTGTTTAGTTTCCTTTACTTAATGCAGTTCTACCAAAATAAAGATACATTTAAAATACAAACCTATTTCAGACATTTTGTTAGTTGTTTGCATTCATTGCCAAAGCGTGAACAGTTTCGTGAGTCACTGTATTTGGGAAGGAGGTTTTGTTTTTTCACGATATTTCAAGAATTTTATACATGTATGTATTAAACTGTCTTTTAAAATGGTTATTGCTTTATTTAGTTTTATTTTTTATCTTGTATAATATTAGCATATAAGAAGTACAAATTATATTTCCGCAAAGACACAATTTTTCCCGAAATATGAACCAAACTTCATCTAATGAACTATATTTTCAAAATTTTGGCGTTGCTGGTAAGTTTTAATAAATTTTGATGTACTTTAATATAGGAACACTTCACCACTCCACTCCACTTTTTTTTTAAATTTTTAAAATCACCCGTATTTTATATTGTACACCAGCCAGCAAAACAATGTCCTTTATTGTCACTCACATAGACAAAAATGTACTAATGTATATGAAGCAATCAAACAATTTTCATTTTTGGCGCCACTTTATGGCCTCAACTTTAAATAAAATAACAATTTTCACTAAACTTTACCCATTTCGCATTTTCTTGTCCTGAAACAAAAATTCAACAACCAAAACAAAATTCACCAAATGACCGACCATTGATTTACCACAAACGGCAGTAGCAGCAGTAACAACAACAACTACAGCAATTATAGCTACAACAATAGTGAGAATTACAAAAAAACATGAACCAATCGAGCAACCTTATCTTCGCGTAGTGAGTACTGGGAGCAAAATGTAAAAACGAACTCATAGCTTGACATTTTATGTAATACTTCCACTTGACTTGATCGAAGTTGCATCATTTCTATTTAAGAAACTTATTTTCGAAAGCACACTTGCTGCCCACTCCAACCCATCATCGGAGACTCCACTTTACTTCACCATATGAGTACTTCCAGAATGACGTAACTCACCATTTGTAAGCCAATACATTAAAAAAAGAAATGAGAAAGTACAATTTTTAAAAATGTTTTTATATATTTGAGTACCCGAGTAAAAGTTATAAAGGGCTGAACATGGGCCTTTTGGCTTTTTTAAGGCCTTACGTGATCTGTACAATACTTAAAAAAGCCCAAAAGGCTGTACATGCGGCCTTACAAGGGCTGTACAAAGAAAAATTTGTTTAGAAAACAAATGGGCTGTACATCGGTCGTACAATTGAATTTTTCATTTGATTTGGGCTAAACATGGGCTGTACATAAGAACGGGTCAAAATTTAGATTCATCCCGAAACCAACTCAAAAGTTAGAGGGACCGTTAAAAACGATATTGCATAATTTTTTTTTTTTTCATTCTGAGAAAAACCAATGGAGCACTTTTGGTTCTACTGAAGAAAAAAACATGTTTTTTTGGTAATAACTTTTTTAGAAATAAATATTATGTTTTGGCGTTTAAAATTTATTTTTTTTTTTTGGTATAAATAATACTCGGTTTCAAAAATCGATTTTTGTACGTTTTTCAATAACGAGGTCGGAAAAACGGTTTTTTACTCAAAAGCAACGGAACTAACGAAAAAAGTATATACGGCAAAAAAAATGCTTGGAGTTATCTACAGAATATGAGTGAATTTTTTCAGAATTTTTTGAGCTATTTTATTATTTTACAGAACTTGCGTCAAAGACATAATAGAAAAAAAAATATTCCAAAAATTCTAAAAAAAATCACACCGATTCTTTGAAGGATTCTAAGTATTTTACGTTATAAGAAAATTTTTCCTAGATGCCTTTTTCACAACAGACGGCGCTAGTGAGCCTTATGAGTTATGCATAATGGCGATCCTGCTCAGAGAGTTTACTCGTGGCCTATAGCACAATCGCTTAAGCACCGCGTTCTCTTTCATTAGAAAACCGGAGTCACGGGTTCGAGTACGGTTTCTGGCAAGATTTAACTAAAACTGATCTGATGAGGCTATATACATGTTTATATATGAAAATATATAAATATGTATGTGGAAGTAGCCGAAACATATGTAATCAATTTCCATGTTAACACTTGCTTTCGTCTGTTGTTGAAAAAATTGCAAAAATGACTGTTTAATTAGTTCAATATAAAATTATCATACTAGATGCCTTTGTTTTAAGTAAACCTAGCATTTTGCTGACAAACGTAAGCTTAACAGTAGAAATTTCCATTTAATAAATTTTTTCAAAAAATAACAAAAGCAATTCTGAAAAAATTCATACGTATTCTTTGGACTATTCTAAGCATTTCTTGTTATATAAACTTTTTTCATTAAACGCCTCGCTTTTGAGTGAAAAATCGTTTTTTCGACCGCGTAGTTGAAAAACGTAAAAAAATCTATTTCGGTAGGCGAATATTACCTATATCACCAAAAAAGTCTATAATTTTTAAACGCCAAAATTTTTGTAAAAACATAATCTTTATTTTTAAAGTTATGACCAATAAAGTGCTCCATTGGTTGTTCCCATGATGAAAAAAAAAAAAATTATGCAGATATCGTTTTTAAGAGTCCTAAGTTTTGAGTTGGTTTCGGAATGATTTTATTTTTAGTAGAGTGCCTGGGGCTTTTATCCTAGGATTTCTACAAGACCGAATGAATTTATATGGTTGAGATGGGAATTTGTTTTTAATGCCATAAAAAGAAAAGTTTACCCAACATTTTTTTGTGCTTTTGACTTGTGTATTAACTATTTATTAAAAATAATTGTAACAATTTGCAAACCATTTTTTCTAAACTAATTTGAGGTCACTGAACACGAAAAACCCAATTATTTTTTATTCCCTTTAGCCGTTCCCGAGTTATTCGGACATTTCTATTTTTGAGATTATAGCTTCATATACATCAATATATTTGTATAACACCAACTTCGATCGATTTTGTTTTACCACGTTTACAATGAGTGACTAATGACGCTTCTAACGAGTATGCCAATGATTCTGCTCCAAACGAAATTAACTGAGTTATACCAAGGAAAACATGGATTTTTAAAAAAAAATTTTAAATTTTTCATATCAATTTCAAATGAAACACTTTGTTTTTCGTAATATTTTTTTTAAATATTTTTTTTAGCGATTTTATTTAATGGCACAATAAATTATAAACATTTTAACCCTTTCGACCCGGCTGGGACAATATATCCCAAAAAAAATTTTTTGAGGTCGAAAGGGTTAAGGCTATTTTGAGCAAAATCGAGTGAAATTGCTAGAACATATTAAGGTTTTAGTTCAATAGAGACATTTCATTTTCTTTAAAAAATTTATATTTTTGCTACAATTGCAACATGATCCGCAATGTTCTTCAACAGAAAATGTTGAAAAGTTGTTTAAAGCATCTTTAAAATGTTCAATGAGGGTAGAGTGGCCGATCTGGAAGCAGCAAAATTGGAGCTGTTGACTAATGCTGAACATTTTGAAAATGCCCTGGACAACTTCTCATCATTCATTCGATTTTACTCAGCGTAGGCTTAAAATGTTTGGAATTTAATGTGCCATTAAATAAAATTGCAAAAAAAATTATTTAAAAACAATATTTGCGAAAAACTAAGTGTTTCATTTGAGGTTGATATGAAAATTTTTAAAAAATCGAAGTTCTTCTTGCTATAACTTATTCAATTTTGGTCGGAGCATAATTATTGGTAAACTCGTTAAAGCGCCATTACTCAATCTTTGTAAACGTGGTAAAATAAATTCGATCGCACTTGGCGTTATACAAATATATTGATGTATATGAAGCTATAACCTCGAAAATAGAAATGTCCGGATAACTTGGGAACGGTCCAAAGGAATAAATAGAAGTGGGTTTTTCGTGTCCAGCGACTCTAAATTAGTTTAGAACTAGTAAGGGTGTAAAATTTGGCCTGGCCCAACATTTAATACCCTACACTGCAGTATTTTTAAAATTTTGCTCATATGGGAGGTGGTACGCCCTCTTGTCCGAGTTCACCCAGTTTTTGTTCAGAGCTTGCATTTATAGATTTTAGTGTCTGAGTGAAAAACGTTTTCAGTTTAGTGTTTTGAAGTTTTTGCTTATAAAGGAGATGCCACGCCCTCTTGTCCGAGTTCCTCTAGTTTTAGCTTAGAGCGTGCATTTATAGTCAGTAGTATTTGAGTGAAGTTTGGTTGGATTATCTCAAAAAACTCTTTTAGTATAGCATTTTGAAACTTTTGCTCATATGGGAGGTGCCACTCCCCCTTGTCCGATTTTACCCAGTTTTTGTTGAGAGCTTTCATTTATGATTCTTAGTGTCTAAGTCAAATTTGGTTCTAATATCTCATAAAACGCTTTCAGTATAGCGTTTTGAAGCTTTTCCTTATATGGAAGGTGCCACGCCCTCTTGTCCGAATTTGCTCAGTTTTTTTTTCGAAGCTTTCTCTTACAATTCTTGGTATTTATGCGTATTTTGGTTGCATTGTCGTGAAAAATACTCCTAAAATTGCATTTTGTGTTTATTTTTCGTATGGGCGGTAGGCGTGTCCGTTGACCGATTTCGCTCATTTTCAATCCCCCGAGCTATCTTTGGCAATGGAGGCAGTGTACCAAATTTCATTGAAATATCTTGATCAGTTTTCCCAAAAAGTGTATTTCAACACACAGCCAGCCACCCAGCCACCCAGCCACCCAGCCAGCCAGACAGACGGACATGGCTATATCGACTCAGGAGGTGACGCTGATCAAGAATATATATACTTTTCTATATCTGCCACGCCTCCTTCTCTGCGTTACAAACGGAAGGACAAAGTGAATATACCCTGGGTGTAGGGTATAAAAAATAGTTTGCAAAATGTTACATCTATTTTGAATTTAGTGTTGTGTTAACTTTTTATAGTTATTGCTTAACCCCTTGAGACCGATGGGGTCACATAGGACCCCAAGCATTTTTTGATACATCAATATTTTAATTAAAATTTGTATCAAGGAGTAATCGTATGCTATTGACATTCTCTAGAGAGTTGTTCAGTTAAGTCTTGGCTACAATTTTGTTTTAATTGTTTGGCAAAACACTGAACGGTTTTATAGAAATAAGCAAAAATGGTAAAATTTTTCGGCATTTTTGTGATTTTATGGCCCAAAACCCAATTTTTTCGGGTCAGTTTTTGAACATTTCTTTCCTTAAGTCTATATCTATAACATCGTTGAAGATAGGAAAACAAAATCTCAAACGGTTTACGACTTATAGCCGTGGCAACTTTGAAAATGCAGTTTTGAAGCAATTTTTATAATACATACTATAAAATTCGACCTGGAGCCAAACAAGCGAAACACACATAGGGTTTTACTAGTAACAGCATGTGCTTTCAGGAATAGTATTCAAAAAGTTTTTTGGATTGTTTTTGCTGCGCTGTGTAATATGAGTGCACCATTTCCGGCTATAAGGGGCTTTTCCGGACCTATTTTTTTTTTTTCTTAATTTTAGCACTAGAAAACTTAATCCGAAGTTCATTTTTCGATATCTACAATGGTCTGGGCTTCGGTCTCAAGGGGTTAAATAATAAACAAATCAAATGCGCAAAAGAAGTTTGGGTAAACTTTTCCTTTTAAATTATAAAACGACCAAAAAACGGAAATAGAACAGAAAACAAGTTACTACACACATTAAGTAAATACTTAAGGCTACAATATTCTGAGCTCATCTGCAGTTTTAAATAATTTTAGAGGGCACAATTTCGAATTGAAAACTGTCCCCTAGTTATGGAAAAAAAAAAATTTCTTGAAAGCATTATGCTACTACTGCATGGTACTACTGTTTCAGTCAATAGATTGCAATACATATGCATTAATTCTAAACATTATCTATCACCCAAATGTCATCATGTCCAGACGCGTCCAAAAAGAAATCTGTTTGCGTTTTATAGGGCAGTTTATAAACAAAAACAGTTTTTTTTTTTAAATTACGGTCACAAAAATGGCACTCGGCACTCCCAGGTAGTACATTTTATTTTATGAATGAAAAAATTTTTTTGTAGGATTTGCATACATGGCCCCAAATTCTTTCGGAAAAATATTGAACTCAATGAGCGATAAACTACAAAAATGTCACAAACGTGGCACTTTTTATCAGTCTGCAAAAAAACATATTTTGTGTAAAGTATAGATGTTTAGTTGGAGGCTATTAATTATGTTTTTAATACAAAAATTTTTCCGCACCATCAGAATCCTGAGTTATCCTTGCTCAAAAGTGAAAAAAATCACTGTTTTGATATCTACTTAAAGCTATAGAACAAAAACAACAATAAGTAAAATTAATTTTTGTCAATGGATTCAGACAGTCGAATTTATTATCAACAAGACATAATTTACCGTTTTTCAATTGGATTCCCAGCTTCCGAGTTATAAGCGTTTAAAGTTAGGATATCTTTCGATATCATACAAAGGATTTTTCGAGACCGAAAAGTAACAAAAAATCAAGTTTTATTATTTTTACCAATAACATATTTAATTACAAAAATGTCGAGACCTTGCGGATCATAATCGCATGAAAAATGACAGTTCTATGCTAGATTTAGTGAATGACCCTACTAAACTACTGCTTTGCAAATTAACAGAATCAAAATTTCATCTGTTCATTCACTAAATCTACAATAAAGCCTTATTTTTTCATCCGATTTTAGCCTGCAAGGGCTTAAAATTTTTGTGAAAAAATATATGTTTGATAAAAATAACATAACTTACCATTTTTGTTAACTAGAGTTCGCCTTGTGGCCGAAATTCGACCATTTGCCCATAAAGCAAAAAGTTTCTATACCCCTCCTTGGTCGATAAAACATTAAAAGCTTTAAATATTCTTTCTTAGAGTTCGAGTTATCTGCATGCATAAAAATTGGTACAGTAGCTAAGTTGTAATACCATGCTTCCCATTAACTCCTACTAAAGAGTTTTTTAAAAAGTTTTTGATATCATTCCATCCTGTTAATTTTAACCCCATATCAAAATTCATAAAAATCAATCCTTAGTGCCAACTATATCTCTATACCGAATTTTATAAAAATCTATGCAGTGGTTTAGCCGTGAGAGCGTTTTTTGAATTTAGGGGCTGGTACTGCCTACTAAAATCATTATGGTCATTTTATCGTTCCTTAGTGTTAACCCTATCTCCATACCAAATTTCATAAAAATCGATGCAGTGGTTTAGCCGTGAAAGCGTTTTTTCTATTTAGGGGCGTGGCACCGCCCACCTTAAAAAAATATAATCCTATGCACTGCTCCTCCTTACAACCTTTCCAACAAAAGAAGAATCAAGCAAATCGGTTGAGCTTTAGGTATAGAAACAGGGACTGAATCGATTTCGTTTGCCTATTTATATATAGATTTTTCGGTCCAGAAAATCCTTTGTGTGTTATTGAGAGGTGTCCTTTTTTTAAAGGCTTATAACTCGGAAACTAGGAATCCAATTGAAAAACGGTATATTATGTCTTGTTGATAATAAATTTCGTTGTCTGAATCCATTGACAAAAATTAATTTTACTTGTTGCTGTTTTTGTTAAGTAGATGTCAAAACTGTGATTTTTTCACTTTTGAGCAAGGATAACTAAGGATACTGATGTAATAGAAAAAAATCAAGATCAGATTCGCAATTAGGAAATCCTAATCCACCATAAACGGCTATAAAAGCAGAGGACAAGAAACCATAGTTGATCTTTAGGGCGGTAGTGTATAAAAAAAATGGACCACCGGAGACATGACACTGTTGCAAAATTAGTCTTGAAGTGTAAATTTGTCATTATATGCAATATATCTCACATCAAAACGCTTCAAAACCATAATTTTTCCATACTGTTGCTAAAATGTCACAAACGTGGCAATTTGATCACAAATGTGGCAGCAAAATTTCTTAATTTCGACCTCAAAGCCGTAAATTCACACTTGTACTTGATGTACTTAAAAAGTGAGTTTTAAGAGTGTGCTTACACAAGATAGCATGAAGAAACTTGCAAAAACCAAAAAAAATTATCTGCCAATTTTACAACCCGAAAAAGCACAGTTATCTAAGAATTACCCATTTACTTTTTGTGTGCGATTAGTCGTTCGAGAGTTATCTCAATTTAAAAAGTACAACATATAAATATCGCTAAGTTTTAAATCTTTTTAAGTTGACATACTTCCTAAACCATGAGTAATAGGAAAAAAATGATTGAGGCTTTTTCCTAGTAAATCATTGAAGCTAAACAACTGTTGACTCGGCAAATAACTGTCGACCACTATTTTTTCGGAATTGCAGCCGTAAGCAAAATAATTTAAAAAAATTTATTTTCGCAACTTTTGACCTTGAATAACTTTTTTTGGGCATACGATTTTGCAATGTCCTTTTCACACGTTATTTTTATGCATTAGTGAATACAATTACGAAAAAAAAAATTCATTTGGAACTATTTTTCAGAATTATCCTTTTTTGCTTCGGTTAAAGCAACATGGAAATCGTTCGTTAGCCGATCATTTCCGAAGTGCTCTAAGGATTTTGAAATTTTTTATTGAAAACATGACAAAATACGATGTTTAACAGAATTCCGTAAAAAAAATGGGGTACTCGAAAATTTTATTCAAATCACCCACAGGATAGGCGCGTTATAAGATATCAAACACTATATTTAATATATGAGCCACTCACTGAACAAAGTGATTAACTTCACTTTTCGAAAAATTTTTAATTTAAATGCCAAAGCACTTATTTTAGTCATAGCTTTTTACTATCATTAATTGACAAAATTTGTTTGGCCATTGTGTAATAAAAAGGTTATTTCAGAAGCCATGGTTGCTATAAATATGTAGTTGAGAACAAGTCAAAAAGAAGAGACCTCACACACATCTTTAAAAACTACGTATATTGTTTTATCGTTTTTCTCCACTATCTGTTTTATAGAGTTAGTCGGTTTGTACAGTGTCCTTCCGTTTGTAACGCAGAGAAAGAGGCGTGGCAGTTATAGAAAAGTATATATATTCTTGATCAGCGCCAGCTCCTGAGTCGATTTAGCCATGCCCGTCTGTCTGGCTGGATGGGTGGCTGGCTGGCTGGGTGTGCGTGGAATTACATTATTTGGAAAAACTGAGCAAGATAATTCAATGAAATTTGGTACACTGCCTCCATCGGTCAACGGATACCCCTACCGCCCATACAAAAAATATATTCAAAATGCAACTTTATAAATATTTTTCACGACAATGCAATCGAAATACACATAAATACTACGAATTGCAGACGCAAGCTCCAAAAAAATACTGGGCGACTTCGGACGAGAGGGCGTGGCTCCTCCCATAGAAGCAAAAGTTTCAAAACGTTATACTGAAAGTGTTTTTAGAGATAATCGAACTAAATTTTAATCAGGTACTTAAAGCTATAAGTTTAAGCTCTGAGCAAAAACTGGGTGAAATCGGACAAGAGGGCGTGGCACCTCCCATATAAGCAAAAGTTTTAAAATGCTACACTGAAAGAGTTTTTTGAGATAATCCAAACAAATTGCATTCAGATACTAAGAACTATAAATGCTCTGAGCAAAAACTGAGTGAACTCGGACAAGAGAGCGTGGCACCAAATAGGTAATATTTTAAAAATACTGCAGTGAAGGGTATTTAATGTTCGGTCAGGCCAAAGGTCTGTCGTACAAATGGTGCGTTACGTCACAATAGAATTGGCCGCATTCCATTTATGCCTTTACATTTAAATCGATTAGATATATATTTTGTAGTAGTGCTTTATAGCTTGTGCCGTTTCTTGAGGAAAATATTTCATTAACATTGTTTGTGAAATTTACTTTCGAATTTATTTTTTCCACAATATTTTCAGTGCACTTAAAATTCTCAAATTGAATATTCGCAATTCAATTGTCTTTGTTGGCGAGTTTTTACCATCACTACAATGGCCCAGGCATTTGTCTTCGCAACTAAGGTCAATTTTAAAACATACAACACACATAGTCACAGACACGTATACCCAAGGGGAAACATATCATGCGCTTGTTAAAAAAGGACTTCTGAAGTGCTTGTTCCTAAAGAAATTTAGAGGCGCTTAAATAATGATTTTTTGTTTGGAGAGACATTTTTATTGAAAAATTGCGAAAAAATTTTATTAATTGATGAAATAATGGCAGTTTGAATCCCGAAGTTCAAAAGAGATAATTCAGTTTAAAATTCGGACATATTCCTATTCGTTTTAGTTGGGTAAAAACTATTTAGCTATTACATAGTATGCCAACTCGAAACAGCTACAGTTCATCTTGAGTTATTTAGTTAGCGTTTGGTGTCAAGAACTCATAACACAAACTTTTGACCTAAACTCGTATATTGTCCTGTATTGAGAATTTTAGTCTGGCAAGATAAGGTCCGTTTTGTCACGCCTCGTCACATATACGTCAGTGGTCTTGAGGTCTAACTAGTTTGTTAGTATAGTGTAATAATATGTTTCGCATTACAAAATAGCGTTTCATAAGTCCTTTTCAGAACCCTTACATCACTCTAGAATGCCATTTGAAGCGCTTTTTTTCCCCACATACGCTTGTACAAAGCTTAACCCTTTTATATCTATCACACAAAAATATTTACATTAACAGCAACACCAACGGCTGCCAAATGGACAACCCGGGTTTTTGTCAAAGAAGACGGTTGCGGCACAGCTGCATTCATTGGATTTGTCACCTACAGGGACTACAGCAGGAGTTGCTCTATTTTAGACCACTGCACCCCAACTCATTCTGCTCCACACTGTGTCCTGACAATGCACGCCCTTGTCATTTTCATGCCGTTATTATTTTGTATTTAATTTAACGTGAAGTTTCAAGTGTTTTCTAAGGGCGTGCGTGTGTGTGTCAGTGTGCGTTAGTTCCCGAGATTAGGTATCATAACTGGACATGACAGATTTGGCATGACTTTAGAGCCCAAAAACTTGTAGCATTTGCAATTATGAATTTATGTTTGTGTGGATGGTGTAGGTGTTCTTTGGCAAAAAAAGATATCACCATTCAATTTGTGGTGATAGTATTGTTGTTATTCCCACAGAATATCGTTTTATTTTTGTTCTTGTGTTATGTGTCGTTGGGAAAATTCGTATTTTGCACTTGAGTTGGCACTGGTTCCTTAAACCACTCAATGAATTCATGTTTGAAAGTAAGGCTGTTTTACGGTTTCACGTAAGGTAAGGGAAGATGCCGTGTAAGCTGTCGGTAACAGTTGGTTTAATTGATGCAGATTTCTTTGGATTGTCATTTGGTCTGATTCAGCGCAGCTGAAGCTTTCCAGCTCAAATTTTTCGAAATTTGCAGTTGGGTTGGTTTTTATAAAAATTTACAGAGCTGTCCTAAGTGCAAGTTATGTCAAAAATAAATTTTTTGGATTTTTGTAGTATTTTAAATTAAGTTTTGATATCCATTTTTGAATTTTGAGAATTTACAAAATGGCGGCCATTTTTTGAAAAATCTTAAAAGTTGATTTTCTAAAAGGAACATTTTTTTTTATTTTTTTTCGAACCGAAATCGTGTGCAACTGTCAAATATCGACATTTATGTAATGATTCATGTGTTAACGTACAGTTATGGTGTTTTTATTTCGTATTTTCTAATTAAAATTGCATCTTTAAAGGTGTCTCATACCCGGATACAAAATTTGTAACGATGTGGAAATTTTTTCTTTCGAACCAAATCTAGTGCAAATATCAATATTAAATTAATATTATTAATGTTACGAAAAATGAATAAAAGTTAGTGCTAATACACAGTCATGGGGTTTTTATTTCATATTTTCTGATTTTCATTGCATTTTTCTAGGTGTCTCATACCCGGGTTAAAATTTTAAATTGCTAAAAAGTTATGGCCAATTTTCTACGTCCTTCAGAAGAAAGTTTTGTGCATTTCTTACCTTTTTATTGATATATAAACACCTAAAACGGTTTGACCAGTATAAAGTTATGGCTCAAAAACAAAACCCGTCGTCAATATTCTTATGATTTATATGGTAAATATTGACATTTTGTCTAACTTGTATTCTCTAAGCCAGGCATGTCAAACTCAATTTCCAACTGGGCCAAAAAATAAAATATTTTTATTTTGGTGGGTCGCAAAATTTAACGACTTATAATAACAAAAATGTAATAAATATTTTTATGTACATTACTTTCTAATGTTTTCTTCCAGATATCTGAGGTATTTATTTTTAATTAAAGCTTCAAATATGGGAGGAATTGAGTTCGCCGATATTACTTCCATCAGTGTCATGAGCTGAGAATTTGTTAGTCTCGCCCTAACATGAGATTGGTTTCCTTTCATAAGCGAAAAAAAATTGCTTACATATATTAGGACTACCAAACATAGATATTATTTCAATTGCAAATTTGTGAGTTTCTTGAAATCGCTAAGGCAAGTATTTATAAAATAATGGAAGGCCCCCTTTAGAAACTTTCAGATTCAAATTTGTGTCGCATTGAATTTCCTTTATACGTATCTTTATTTGAAGGTAGCTGACACTATTTCAATTTCAATAGAATCATCTTTAAATCATTAAGAGATGCTTTTGCATGTTGGAAAATGTTCCAAGTTTTTCACACAGAAGCAATTTTAATTTAAAAGTTCTAATTTGCTCATTGCAATGCACATTATGAAAACCAGATTTTCACCGACAATCTCACGTACTTTCGTCGTAGTCTTGCAATTAAACCATTATGATTTTCCGCCAAAGAAGATGCTCCATCCTTTCCAATGAGTGGCCAGTGTTACTGTTGACACCAGCAATGAACACCCTGTGCTCGCACAGCTGTGTTCATTCTAGTTAGTAAGGTTTTTCTATGTTTTTCTTCCCTTTCTCCTTTTTTCTTCTTTTCGCATGTGGGCAGCGCTTCCCGCTCCCTCTTAAAAATCGACATTGTTCTCATGTCGTTGAAACAATAAAGTCTTTTACAAACGAACTCCGCGAGTTTTAATTATTTTGCCGCCCTTTTTAAAGTTTTTAAAGTTTTTTTTAAAGTTTAATTTTTCCCCCTTAAATTCCCCCGGAATTATTCATTGGTCCTTACGATCCGTTTTGTGTGCCGCGAATCGGAAAATATTTAAAAACTAAAACTTTTTAAAATAAAAAACAGTGCTCACCACGAGTGTAAATTTTTTTGCAAAGCAAAATAAAATTTTTTTTTGTGTGAAAAAAAAAGCAACGCTTTTTAATAAAAAATATATATATATTAATTATATATATATATTAAACAAAGTGCAAAAAGTGCAAAAAGTGTTTTAAATAAACACCAACCCACCACCATCAGCATCAGCAGCTGCAGCATCAACAGCAGCAGCCTAACAACAACAACAACAAGATCATCGATCATCTGTTTTGCCGTCGGCAAACTGCTGTATTTGATTGCTTTAAATTTTCTTTAAAAAACAAAGAAAATAAAGGTACGTGTGGTTTTTTTTTTGTTATTTTAAAGTGCGAAAAATTAGTGATTGGTTTATATATATTCTATATAAAACCATTTTTCCCAAAGTCTCGGTTCGGTTTCCGTAAATTTTTCATTTTCTCGATTCGTAAAGTGAGTTTTCTTGGTGTAAAAAAAAAAAAAAGTGCATTTATTGGAAAAGCCAATTTAAATAAATATATGTACATACATAAGTTTTTCGTTTAACTTATATGTACATACATACATATATATATAGCGATTTATTTTTGGGCGCCAATATTTGCATCTTATATACATAAAGTTTATGACATTTTTTTTGCATAAATCTGTGTACGGTTTTTTTTGTTAGTGCATTTCGTGAGAAGAAAAAATCGTTTTCAGTTTCTCTTGCTTTTATTTTTCAATACGGAAAAATTGCGGGATCGCAAAAGAAAAAATTACAAAAAAATTGTTTCAATTTCCATTGTGTTCCCCTTGACGGCAACTTGTGCTGGTCAGTTCGTTAACCTTTACATTGTTGTTCTTGTGGTATTACTTGCTAGTGAGAGTAAACTACTTGCACAGTGGGACTAAGGTGATTAAATTTCGGGCAAAAATTTTGAATTGCGTTTTTGTTAGAAATTTGCACAGTGGATTGAAAATATTTTTTGACTGGTAAAAAATATTTTGTATAGTGAATTTTTTTTTTGGTTTCTTGATTCATATACATATTGTGAGCAAAATTCACAGTGAGCCAAAAAATATTTTTTTAACTTTTCAAAGGATATTTTTTATTTTTTTTTTTATAGAAATACGTTGCAATTAAATTTTCTCTGCAATATAATTGTGTTTTTTTGTAATAATTTTTTATTTTACGGACAAATCGGGCTTTTTTATATTTGTTTTGAATATATTTCCTTATATTTTTCAAACATTTTTTCAGATTTTTTTTATTTCGCTAGTTTTTGTTGCGGTTTTTTGGTGAAAAGCACTTATTTCAGTGAAGTTTAATTGTATTTCGCTCTAAATTTTTGACTTTTTGTGCTAAAATCTTTTTTCATAGTCATATGCTTTGAAAATTTTTAAGATTTTTTTCATTTTCGCTATTTATTGTTGCAATTTTTTGTGAAAATCCCGTATTTCGGTGAAATTCAATTGCACTTCACATTAAATTTTTTACATTTTTGTGCTAAAATTTATTTTTTTAGTTTTTCTTTTTAAAGTATGACACAACTAAAGAGTTTCATCCGTCTGTCTGATTCGTTCATCGAATTCATATCTGAATTTGATAATGCTGAAGAGCATAACGTTTTCTCCTTAGAGGCTGAAAATGATGAACTCAAGGCTCAGTGGAGGAAAATTAAAGTTTCCTATGAAGCTTGTTTAGCCGAAGTGGATCAAGATGGTGAAATTGATTCAATTAAAAATAAGTATCGCACCTGCTACCAAGCTTATCTTCGCGTGGCAGGAAAAATTTCTGAGTTTTCTCAGAAAAAACCTAAGCAAAGGGTCGTCGATGCTCCTTTGCCAGAAGTTGGTCACAGCATGGCTGTACCACCTTGCGATACAGAGGTTTTCGACGGCGATTACCTATCGTGGCCGTCCTTTAGGGACATGTTTACGGCCATTTACATAAACAACTCGCGGCTAGGTCCAGTGGAAAAACTTTTCCACTTAAATCAGAAAACTCGTGGTGAAGCAAAGGAGATTGTGCGGAAATCTCCTTTGACAAATGATGGTTTCATGCAAGCATGGCAAAACTTGTCTGACAGGTACGAAAATAAACGTATCCTTGTCAATAGCCAGCTTAAAGTTCTTTTTAATTTGCCTCAAGTGCCAAAAGAGTCTGGCGCTGAGCTCAAAAAACTTCAAAGAGATATTAACAGTTGTATTTTTGCGCTTCAAACACACAATGTTGATATCTCAAATTGGGATGCAATCTTGGTGTACTTATGTTCTACACGATTGCCTGTGGTCACGCTTTCTTTGTGGGAGCAGTCCATTAAAAATAAAAATGAAATTCCTAAATGGAAAGACCTCGATTCTTTCTTGACAAGCAGGTTTCAGACACTTGAAACTGTTTCTGATATTCGCAGCTCTGGTGATGCGATTTCCCGGCAAAATTCGTTGCCATCCACTTTAAATCAAAGCGCTAGTTCTAGCAAACGGCTTAATAATTATCAGGTAAAGATAACTTCGGCCAATTGCAAAATTTGTTCGTCGGAACAACATGCGCTGCGTTATTGCACGAAATTTTTAAAAATGGATGCTAAACAGCGCTTAGCAGTTGTTCGAAAGCATCACTTTTGCATCAACTGCTTAGCAAACTCTCATGAAGTGAAAGAGTGCAAAAGTACGTATTCTTGTGCAACGTGCAAGCAACGTCACAATACTCTTTTGCATCGCAATTCGACTCCAGCCTCTGCCCTTGCTTTGAGTGTAGACTCAAGCAAGTCGAATTTGCGACCCAATCCCTCGGGCTCTAACACTCAATCTCATTCTACACAAATACAGTCCACTAGTAACGACATCCAGACATGCTTTGCTTCGAGTACTAAGCACGTATTGCTTGGTACAGCAATGGTGACCATATGTCACTTAGGAGCAGCGTATACAACCAGAGCGCTTATCGATTCTGGCTCTGAAGGTACGTTTGTCTCCGAGCGCTTACAGAAGCTTTTAAAGCTCCCTACTCGGGAAGTCAATGCTCAGATTTCGGGCGTAAATAACGCAGTTTCGGCACAGGTTTCAAAAGCTTGTGATCTGATACTCAGTTCTCCCAGAAATAGACAATTCCAGATTGAAGCCACTGCTTTTGTGCTTTCACGCGTTACTGGAAATTTGCCGTCTGTTTCGATTGACCCAGCTGTGTGCCAGACTCTGCCAGATTTTCAATTGGCAGATCCACACTTCTTTCACAATGGTCAAATAGATGTACTGATCGGTGGCGATCTGTACCCCGCCATAATTCTCGATGGCATTAAAAGAAACGCTTTAGGGTCACTGCTTGCTCAAGAAACTGTTTTCGGCTGGATATTTACAGGCCCTATGCCTCGTAAAGAAATCTCCAGTTTCACTACTTGCCTTACTCATTTCAGTGAGGTTGCGATCGATAAGCAGATCGCACGTTTTTGGGAGTTGGAGGAACTTCCTAAAAAACAATTTTTAACGGAAGCTGATCAATTTTGCGAAGACAATTATAAGAAAACGACTAGACGAGACGCTAGGGGTCGTTATATAGTCACGCTGCCATTTAAAAATGGTTACCCCGATGAAATTAGTTTAGGATTCTCTCGAGGCATTGCCTTTAAACAATTTTTAAGGGGAGAAACTCGATTGAACAAGAATCCTGAACTTAAAGTTCAATATGATGAAGTGGTCAACGAATATCTTAAACTGGATCACATGAAAAATATTGCTACGCCAAAATTTGAGATCTCACCATCTCACTACTATTTACCGCATCACGCGGTTATAAAACCTGATCGCACTTCCACGAAAGTTCGCGTGGTGTTTAATGCGTCGAGTCCATCTTCAAATGGAGTTAGCTTGAACGATGTCTTGTACGTTGGTCCAACTCTTCAAGCTGACTTGACTCTTTTGGTTTTAAAATGGCGATTTTTCAAATATGTTTTTAATGGCGATATTAAACAAATGTATCGTCAGATTCTTGTGGATCCAAAGCATTCTACCTATCAACGAATTCTTTTTAGGAGTTCACCTGATAGTGAAATTCAAGATTTTGAGTTGAAAACCGTAACTTTCGGTGTCAATTGTGCACCTTATCTAGCCATTAGAACTATGCTGCAATTAGCAGATGATATTCAACAGCAATTTCCACTTGCTGCTCAAATACTTAGGCATTTCACATATGTTGACGATGCTTTGGCAGGCGCTCACGATGTTGAAACAGCTTTAAGGGCTAGAAATGAGCTTATATCCGCTCTTGATTCTGCAGGTTTCGCTATGCGAAAGTGGACCTCCAATGCGACAAGCATTTTGGCGGGTCTGCCTGTAGAACATCTTCTACGTGAAAACTTTTTAAAGTTAGAGGATGAAAGTTGCGCAAAAACTTTAGGTGTTCGTTGGAATGCCACTTCAGACTCGTTTTATTTCTCAGTCAAGCGTTTCGAAATAAAGTCTTTTTATACTAAAAGGGAAGTCTTGTCAACTATAGCCCAACTCTTCGATCCTGCAGGTTGGCTGGCACCAATTGTGGTGACTGCAAAAATCCTCATGCAGCGAATTTGGTTGGATGAAATTGATTGGGACGAAAAAATCCCACCGCACAGTCTCCTTTCCTGGCAAACATTTTTGCATCAATATGAAAATATTGAAAACATTCGCATCCCACGTTATGTGGATTATTCGCCAACTTCAGAAGTAGAATTTCACGCCTTTTGCGATGCTTCTGAGAAGGCGTATGCTGCGTCGATTTATATCCGCGTCAAGCAAGCTGATTGTATTGTCAATCATTTGCTTTTTTCTAAAACTAGAGTGGCACCAGTTAAGACGATTTCACTACCTCGTCTTGAAATGTGTGGTGCCACGTTACTAGCTGATATGGTTGATTCTTTAATCTCCCATCTTGATATAGATAGGCACCGTTTGTATTGTTGGACAGATTCCACAATCGTTCTTGCCTGGCTTTTCAAGCCCCCTTGCTCGTGGACAACTTTTGTTGCAAATAGAGCTTCTAAAATAGCTGAAAAGGTTGGCAATAAAAATTGGTTTCATGTTGACACACATGAAAATCCTGCTGATCTAGCAACTCGTGGTATTTCACCTCAAGAGTTAGCTGATAATTCTCTTTGGTGGCATGGGCCATCTTGGCTTTCTTTAGAAAACTATTGGCAGGGAAAAGTGCAACCTTCAGCAGTTGATACGTCTCTCGAACGAAAAGCTGTTAAAGTTCACTTTTCTTATTTTTCAAGGTATGAAGATATCTTGGAACGTTTCTCCTCGCTTCCACGAGGCTTACGGGTGCTGGCATACGTTTTTCGTTTTGTAAATCGTACCCGCCTGCAAACTCGTGCAGCATTTTCGCACAAGTCACCTCACATTGAGTGCGAAGAAATAAAATTTGTTAAAAATCGCTTGATTTTGTTGTGCCAAAAAGTAAATTTTTCGGAGGAGTACCACAAACTTGAGACCAAGCAAATCCTTGGTCCTAAAAGTGAGCTGTTATCTCTAAATCCGTTTCTGCACACAGATGCACTTTTACGTGTTGGTGGGCGGTTAGCCTCTTCACCTTCACTTACTTACGATGAAAGATTTCCAGTTATCTTGCCATACAATTGTCATTTTACTCGGCTTTTAGTACGATTTATCCATGAAGATTCACTTCACGGAGGGAATCAACTAATGCTTCGACTTATTCGAACGCAATATTGGATCCCACGTGCAAAAAGCCTCATAAAAACTACTTTATTCAATTGTAAAACTTGTGTTATACACAAAAAACAGTTAAGATCTCAAATAATGGCAGCTCTTCCACCAGAGCGAACTGTTTTGTCACGCCCTTTTTCGTCTACCGGCGTTGATTTTGCTGGTCCGTTCGATATAAAGAGCTACCTGGGTAGAGCCTGTCGAATTACTAAGGGCTATGTCTGCCTTTTCGTCTGTTTTTCCACAAAAGCAGTTCATTTGGAAGCCACCAGCGATCTTTCTTCAGCTACCTTTTTGGCAGCGTTTACGCGATTTGTCGCTCGTCGTGGTTGTCCAGCAAAGGTTTATTCGGACAATGGCACCAACTTCGTAGGAGCTTCAAGGGTGCTTACAAGAGAATTTAAGGATTTTCTAAATCAGTCCAAGGATATCGTGCAGGCACAATATGCTCATCAAGAGATCTCTTGGCATTTCATTCCCGCTGGAGCTCCCCATATGGGAGGATTGTGGGAAGCTGGGGTTAAAAGTTTCAAGAGCCATTTCAAAAAGATGGCCGGAGCTATGAGTTATACCTTCGAAGAATTTCTCACTTTGCTAAGTCGTATCGAATCTTGCCTTAATTCACGCCCACTTAACGCCATGTCGGAAAATCCAAATGATTTTCAACCACTTACTCCTGGCCATTTTTTGGTCGGCGGGCCACTGTTATCTACAGCTGAGCCTGAAATTGCAGACCATCCCTTGAAAATTGTAAATCGATGGCAAAAGGTCAAAGCAATGCAACAACACTTTTGCCAGAGATGGAAAAGTGAATACTTAACTGAGTTACATAGGCGAGTTAAGTGGAAGTCTCCTCAAAAAGATATTTGCATTAATGATTTAGTTGTCGTTAAAGAGGAGAATTTACCATCAAATGAGTGGCGGCTAGGTAGGATAATCAAAACTTATCCCGGTAACGATAATCGTACACGCGTCGCGGACATCCGAACCGAGCGTGGTTGCATCACGCGACCAATTATAAAACTTGTCGTGCTCCCAACGGCATAAAACCCAAATCACTTTTTTTTCCCTTTAAAATAACATCTTTTGTCTCGTTTCAGAATGTCTTCTACCTCCTCCATCGCTGGCGATCTTCTGGAAGAGTTGAATATCCATACAGAATCTGAGGTTCAATTTAGTGAACCCGAGACTGTTCGTGAGCGTTCTCCGGATGCGGTGAGAAGTGTGGTGGTACAAGTGGCACGTCAAACGAAGTGTCGTTTGTGCTCGTTGGAGCATGGTCTTGCGGGGTGTCGTCAGTTCCTGGACAAGAACCTTGAGGGGCGATTGAGGGCAGTATTCAGTAATGGATATTGCTCCAATTGCCTGTCCTCAGGTCACTTACGCCAGGGCTGCCGAAGCACCGGAAGATGTCACCACTGTGGTGATGATCACCATACTCTTCTGCACTCACCCACTCGGGGACGTTCTCGACGGTCCTCCTCTTCCAGGAGGTCCCAAAGACGGAGAGCGGGTCGTAAGGCAAAGGCACAGCGAGACTATCCCAGTCATCACCGTGGTCAGCCAGCAATTCAGGAGTCAGATACGGGGTCCCGGCAGAGGCCGCGGTCAGGGCCAAATACGTCCTCGACTAGGGCACATGTCCCTACGCGGCCTCCCCCCGCAACACTTTCTGCGCTGACACTTCAACGCTTGGTGACGCTGTTACCCACGGTGTTGATGCGGGTCATGGTGCATGGGCGCCTTGTGACGGAGCGTGCGTTATTGGACGCATGCTCACCAAAGACTCTGATTTCTGGGTCTTTGGTTAGGAGATGGCGGTTGCATACCTCTCACTTTGACGGTGAAGAGGTGTGTGCGTTGCAGCTACGGGCGAGGAATGACACGAGCATGACCATTGATGTCATGGCGGTCGTTGACGCGAGGTGCGAGCTGGTGACTCCCCCGCGCACTCTTGACGCAAGGGCTCAAGAGCCGTTCGTGAATTTTAAGCTAGCCGATCCAGGCTTCTTTAAATCGGGGCCGGTACACATCCGGCTTGGGGTAGACATCTACCCCAGGATTATGCTAGCGGGCGTGTGCCCTAACACAAGTGGCCAGCCGTTAGCACAGAACACCATATTTGGGTTTGTTCTGTCAGGACCCTGTTCCTGGTAATCTTCAAAACCGCGTGACAAGTAAGAGGTTTTTATTTCTATATTTTTTTGTCCTCTTCCTTATGCCGTTTCTCTTTCTCTAGATGTTAGATGTTGCATTCTTGCAAGGCGGGCGGAATGTTGACACCAGCAATGAACACCCTGTGCTCGCACAGCTGTGTTCATTCTAGTTAGTAAGGTTTTTCTATGTTTTTCTTCCCTTTCTCCTTTTTTCTTCTTTTCGCATGTGGGCAGCGCTTCCCGCTCCCTCTTAAAAATCGACATTGTTCTCATGTCGTTGAAACAATAAAGTCTTTTACAAACGAACTGCGCGAGTTTTAATTATTTTGCCGCCCTTTTTAAAGTTTTTAAAGTTTTTTTAAAGTTTAATTTTTCCCCCTTAAATTCCCCCGGAATTATTCAGTTACCTTGGAATACAAATTTGTTTATGGGTGTTAAACTTTCGTATAATTAAGGCTACTTTGAATTTTTTACCCAAGATTTATCCAGACAATTTACATCTGAACAAAAATTTAAAACTGCCAAATACCTATTATTATATTGATTCGCAATTTATTTTTATTAGAATCACCCAATGGTCAAAATTTTTACCACAAATGCATCAAAAAATGTTGGTACTTTTTGAACAATTTTAATAATTTTTTTGTTATTTGGTACAAAATAGAATAGCTCATAAATCATCCCTGGTGCAATAGCAATTGTGAAACGAAAAGAAAATAATAAACATGAAGTCAGTCAGCTTTTTGTCTTTCTCTTTGTGCTGTATCCTCTTTTCAGCTCTGTGTGACCGCATATTTTGTCGATTTTAATATTGAAAAATTTGTATCTAATAAAAACCTGGCTAAAATGCAAAATATTAAAATAATTTTAACTTTGCGCACATCTATATACAAATATGTACTTTTCTAATGGTGTAAAATTCAAAGTCGTGTTCGATTTCTAACATAGTAAAAAGGAAGGACAAATTTTTGTCCTGCGTATTAATTTATAGAATTCAGCGTTTGGGCCGCAGATTGAAAGATAATGGGCCGCATGAGGCCCGCGGGCCGCGAGTTTGACATGCCTGCTCTAAACGATGATATTTTTCTACTTTGAAATTTTTTATTTTTTTTTTTAGCCACCATTTGGGTGTAAATCAAAGCACAAAATAAAGTTTAAAAATTGGTACGTGACTTTTTAGAAAAAAAATTCCCGTTCATTTAGCGCAAAGCATGTCTTCCACAAAACGTTTGTTTCTAATGAAAAAAAAAAAAAAAATTAAAAAAAAAAATATTATTTTGAGAAAACTTTTAAGATTTTTCCAAAAACGGCCGCCATTTTGTAAAGTTTAAAAATTTTCCAAATTTATAAATGAAAATTCAAAATAACATTTAAAACGCTACAAGAATCGGATAACAAAAATTAAAAAAAATTTATATTTGACAAAATGGCGGATTTTAGAAAAAAAAATTGCATCAATTTTTATTTTTTAAAATCTTAGTCTATATATTTATTAAAAAAATAAGATACTATTAAAGAAAATCGATGATGGAAAAGTTATAGACAGTTAAATGAAAAATTACACCTGAGAAGGGTCTTACATGTACCTCTGAAAAGTTATAGGGTTAAAACTGATTTTCTGACATGTTTTAGAAAAATAATTTTATTGGGTCACCCTACCGTTTTAGAGAAAAGTTTTTTTAAGAAAATTTTTGCTAAATGCATGGCATTCTGAAAAAGGATTCGGTTTATAGATTTCGAAAAGATTTCGTAAAGTTCTGGACCATTAAAGTTGATATTTAAAAATGTTTCTTCATTCTGTTTTACTTTTGCGGCCATTTTAGTACGAAAAATATCATTTTAACATATCCTTTTATAATTTTTTTTTTTTTGGGATTTTCGTTAGATTTCCTTTAATTCGGTAGTACATTTATTATACTAAATTTTTTAGTTAAGGTCAGAAAAACAATATTTTTCAAGAACAATCCGCTTGAAGGCTCAAGTAGATAAATTGTGTTACATAGAAAATGATTTGTTCTGACCTCAAATTAAAAGTTGGTATAACAAATGCACTACCGAATTAAAGGAAACTTAACGGAAATTTCAAAAAAAACATAAAAAGACATATTATAGGACTTTTTCCGTACTAAAATGGCCGCCAAAGTAAATAAAAAAAATAGTTAAAATATCAAATTTAATGGACCACAACTTTGCAATATCTATTTGAACTCTTTAGACCAAATACACTTTCAAGAACCCCAAAGTTTTCTCTAGACGCTAAGGTGACCCTTTACATTAAAGGCTCTCTCAGGTGCAATCTTTTATTAGCCTAGGCCTCCTCTAACACCTCTCAGATGTTTTGTAGCCTTATGCGATACACCTTTTAAAATATACAAATTTATGACGAATAAAATAACAAAAAAATCGATTTTCTTAAATATTTCTTATATTCTTTATAAATATATAGACTATGATATAAAAAACAAATTAGTTTTAAAAATTTTTTGTTATGTATAAATTTGCAGTTGCCCAGGAAAATAAGACAAAAAAGAGCTGCTGTGCGAAATAATTCCGAGTGAATTTTTTTCACCGAAATTTTCTTTGTTTAAGCACGATGAATAATGTGTAAAAAGTTCATTGAAGTCCATTGTGCGCATAAAAAGTTATTCAGGCTCAAAGGTCGCTAAAATCAGTTTTTTGCAAATACCTCGCTAACGCAAGCATTTACAGAAAAAATTTTCTCCACAATTTTGTAACACAGGAAATTTCCTATGTAAAAATTTAAAAAATGTTTTTGTGTAGCTTATAGTTTAGGAGATAACTCAATTTAAAAAGTTGTGCACAGTTTTTATATGTGAATGCTACGTATAAGTTCATATTAAAATATTTTACTTTTAAAATTGCGAATACTCTTTAACGCGGAGTCGTACAAAAAAAATAAAAAACCGTTCAAAAGATAATTGGATTTTATAAACACCGTAATAAATTTTTTTTTGGAGCCACTCATGTATGTATGTATGTATGGAGCCACTCATGGTCTAAAAGATATTCTTCAGAAACGGTTACTTCAATGTGTACACATATAGCTTATTTTTTGTAGATCTTGTGATTTTCTACAAAATTGATGTTATTGCTTTTTATCGTATGACTTACCATTTCAGAGATATCCTTCAAAAACCAGTATTTTCGAGACCTTAACGGTTTTTGAAGAATATCTTTTAGACCATGAGTGGCTCCAAAAAAAATTTAATACGGTGTTTACAGAATCCAATTATCTTTTGAACGGTTTTTAATTTTTTTTTTTTTGTACGACTCCTCGTTAAAGAGTATTCGCAATTTTAAAAGTAAGATATTTTAATATGAACTTATACGTAGCATTTACATATAAAACTGAGCACAACTTTTGAAATTGAGTTATCGCCTAAACTATAAGTTACACAAAAATATTTTTTACATTTTTACATAGGAAATTTCCTGTGTTACAAAATTGTGGATAAAAATTTTTCTGTAAATGTTTGTGTTAGCGAGATATTTGCAAAAAACTGATTTCAGCGACATTTGAGCCTGAATAACTTTTTATGCGCACAATGGACTTCAATGGACCATTAACACATTATTCATTATGCTTCAATAAAGACAAGTCCGGTGAAAAAAATTCACTTGGAATTTTTTCACAGAAATATTCTTATTTTCCTGGGCTACAGTTGGTTTTGACTTTTTTTTTTTCATTTTTTCGAAAAAACAAAAGCCGCAAATGTCATTTTCATTATTTAATAATATTAACTATTTTGTTATCTATGTCCTTGTTGATAAATTTTATTAAATTAATGCAATCTTTGCTTAGTCTGACCAAATACTAGTAGGAACCTGGTTTTTGTCCCGTCCATCCCAAAATAAGCATTTTTTTATCATCATTACTGTAAAAGAGGTTTCTTTAAAATAAAATTCCGTTATATGTAAGTAAGGATAGTACACAAAATTTTTTTATCATGATATGATATTAAAGATAGTTACTGCAAGATTTAGTTATACTACGAAATCTGTCCCTTCCATCCCAAATTACACAGGTTTACAAAAAAAAAATGTCATGGCGTTTTGACCAGACTATGTGTTTCCTAGGGACTTTGACGTCCTGAATCCAAATCCCGGGTCCGTTTTTTTCCAGATCGTCTGAGAAAAAAGATTTCAAGGTCATATGGAGGTCAAAATGGGGTTCATGTGTCGTTTAGTGATAAATTCGCTAAAATTCTGAAACTAATTTTTAATCATTGAGCTTTTAGGTTTTAAAAAGAATATGCAAGCAAAATGAGTATCTCGGACCTAGTTTCGGAGATATAGCCATCGGAAGATCAGAATATATATCTCCTATGAAAACCGCTATAAGTTGGGAACCCCTGATTGGATTTCGAAAATATTAGTGTCATATGAAAGGTATTTTATTGTTGTTGTTATCCTAGTTGTTGATTTTGTTGTTGTTATTGCTGGTGTTGTTGATTTATTTGTTCTTGTAATTAAAAAATTTCACAAAATTTCTAAAAAGCTCATATCTCGAAAACTATGAATCCAATTGAAAATATTTTCATAACATTTTTATAGGTTGTCAAAATACCTTTCATATGACACAATATTTTACAAATCCATCAAGGGGTTCCCAACTTATAGCGGTTTTCATAGAAGATATATCCGGATCTTCCGATGGCCATATCTCCAAAACTAGGTCCAAGGTACCCTTTTTGATCACATATTCTTTTTAAAGACTAAGAACTCAATGATAAAAAATTAGTTTCAGAATTTTAGCGAATTTATCACTAAACGACACATGACGTCCATATGACCTTGAAAAATTTTTCTCAGACGTTCTGGAAAAAAACGGACCCGGGATTCGGATTCAGGACGTCAAAGTCCCAACGAAACACATAGTCTGGTCAAAACGCCATGACATTTTTTTTTTTTTTTTGTAAACCTGTGTTATTTATAATTTTATAACTTTTTAATTATTGCATTATATTACGTATTTTATGCAATATTCTTAAGTTTTAAACATTTTTCGGCTTTGGAGACCCCCAATGAAATTATCCGTAGAATATTTTTTATAGCTGTTGAAAGAAAACCAGGGGTCAAAAAGACCCTCAAAACAGCATATAATGGGTTGAGATGCTAAAGTGAATTGTTTATTGCGTGATTTCGTGGTGTCCTTGGAATAACAAGTTTTAACCGAAATGAAGATTTTGAGTTTAACAGTAGAGTTAAATTTCGAAAATACGTATTTCGCATGTATTTTAACTAAAAACTAGTAAGGGTGGAAATTTTGGCCTGGCCAAAAAATAAATACCCTACACTGCAGTATTTTGAAAATTTTGCTTATATGGGAGGTGCCACTCCCTCTTGTCCGAGTACACCCAGTTTTTGTTCAGAGCTTGCATTTATAGTTTTTATTGTCAGAGTGAAATTTAGTTGGATTATCTCAAAAAACTCTTTCAGTATAGCATTTTGAATCTTTTGCTTATATGGGAGGTGCCACGCCCCCTTGTCTGATTTCACCCAGTTTTTGCTGAGAGCTTTCATTTATAATTCTTAGTGTCTGAGTCAAATTTGGTTCGAATATCTCAAAAAACGCTTTCAGTATAGCGTTTTGAAGCTTTTGCTTATATGGGAGGTGCCACGCCCTCTTGTCCGAGTACACCTAGTTTTTGTTCAGAGCTTGCATTTATAGTTTTTAGTGTCAGAGTGAAATTTAGTTGGATTATCTCAAAAAACTTTTTCAGTATAGCATTTTGAAACTTTTGCTTATATGGGAGGTGCCACGCCCCCTTGTACGATTTCAACCAATTTTTGCTGAGAGCTTTCATTTATAATTTTTAGTGTCTGAGTCAAAGTTGGTTCGAATATCTCAAAAAATGCTTTCAGTATAGCGTTTTGAAGCTTTTGCTTATATGGGAGGTGCCACGCCCTCTTGTCCGAATTCGCTCAGTTTTTTATCAGAGCTTGCGCTTACAATTCGTAGTACTTATATGTATTGTGGTTGCATTGTCGTGAAAAATACTCCTAAAATTGCATTTTGAATATAATTTTTGTATGGGCGGTATGCGTGTCCGTTGACCGATTTTGCTCATTTTCAATCCCCCGAGCTAACTTTGACGACGAAGGCAGTGTACCAAATTTCATTGAATTATCTTGCTCAGTTTTCCCAACAAGTGTATTTCAACACACAGCCAGCCAGCCAGCCTGCCAGCCAGCCAGCCAGCCAGCCAGCCAGACGGACATGGCTATATCGACTCAGGAGGTGACGCTGATCAAGATTATATATACTTTTCTATACCTGCCACGCCTCCTTCTCTGCGTTACAAACGGAAGGACAAAGTGAATATACCCTGGGTGTAGGGTATAAAAAGATTTTTTTTTTATATACTTTGATTCAAGACAAAAATTTTGATAAATCGTGGAACTAATTCCAAGCATTTTTGAGATAGCAATAAAAAAAAACCGCATCAAGCCAAAATTTTGCATTAATCGACGTTGCGTGATCTCTAAATGACCATACAAAATATTTTTAAAAATTTCAGCTCACTTATTTGACACCCTCTTTCATATTTTTTGGGGTAGATGTGATTTTTAAAAAAAAAGTGGTTTTTGAATTAGTCTACTGCTGATGCACTTCCCAAAAATTAATCCAAGCAACTCAAATGTTATATTTTTGTAAGCCATAAATTTATAAATAAATATTGGCACTATTATTTTTTGTCAAAATTTTGTCCCGTCCATCCCACAAAATTTAGTGCATAGTTAATTTTTTAACAATGATCCCAAAAATTTATGAACATTTCTTGAAAATATGAAGCATCGATAATAAGTATTCATTTATTTTGTTAACCCTTTTTAAGCCATTTCGTAGAAATATCAAACCGAAAATTTGTCCAAAAAGCAATAAATTTTTTTATCCCGTCCATCCCAAAATTTCTGAACCAATTCTTGTGAACACAGGGTTCATTGTAGGCTTACATGTAGAGTAATATATTGTTTGTTAATCTGAAAATATAGTCCTTAAAAAGAAAAAACAATATCGCGGTTAGCACCTCTAAATCATCACTTTCTATCAGTATATCTCTACGAAATGTCCCGTCTATCCCCGTGAAATGGCTGCGAAAGTAACTAACCAACCAAAAAGTGATGTGAATATCATTTACTATTTAGTTAATTTAATTTGACATATAGTACGTTTAAACATAGATATTTAGGCATGTTCTGAAATCCGATTTACTTCGGAATCGGAATGAAAGCAATGTTCAAGAGCTCTGCATTGCGACAAATAAGATGGAATCGGATTTGTATTTCAACAAATAAAATTTGCTAATGGTTCTTTTTCAATTAACCATAACATAAATCCGATTTGATGTTAATTATCGAAATGCGGAGCTCTTGAATATTGCTTTCATTCCGATTCCGAAGTGAATCGGATTTCAGAACATGCCTGATTGATTCTTGATATATTTGAATTTAAGTGGAACCATCTTTTTTTTTTGTTTTTGTTCAAAAACCGAAAATGACCTAAACCTTGAAAACGACGTGAAAAAAATAATGTGATTTTCGGAATCAGCAGCCGATTTTACATATAAAATAAATAATGATATTCAAAGTTCATTTTGGCTGTTAGCTGGTGTTATCTTTACATGGTGTTTACTTTGCCAAAGGTTTTTTTAGGTAGATACCAAAAGTAATTGCTTTTTTTTTTAACACAATAAAAGTGATTGTTTTTATAAGCATGAGCAGCTGCGCCTAGTGATATGCTAAGAATTTGAAGACAAGTTCTAGCATCGCACACTGGTCAGAAAATCAAAAAAGCTGGTCAAAATTCGGAAATAAAGTTGTTGTTTTTGCACTTTTAACGGTTGCAAATGGTAGAGTAAGATCCTCTTCGCTCGTTTCAGTGGTCAGAAAGAGCTCTGTGCCTAAAATACTCTTCTCATTTGAATTTGAAGTTCACCTATTCTTGCGAACAATTTTTTATTTTTTTTATTTCAATATAAAGCGTCTCAGTAAACAAGTGAACAAAATAACTTCGTATCATCTTTTTGCAATGTAACAAAATAAAGTCTCGCAGTGAAGGTTAATAATATATAACATATTAATGTGTCTCAAATCCAAAGCGTTTTATCTCGTTCATAGTTTATATAAATAGACAACTATTTCGTAATAATATATACAAAAAAATATTGCTAAAATGGTGTTTAATATGATAAATGTTACAGCATCCACGGCTATCCATCTAATTTCCACATGCATCGTATTCAGAGTACATTTTTCTACAATACTCTAGAAAAAATTAGCTGCCCCGAGGTGCCCGGGAAATGATTATTAGGGCTTTTGTAAAGTATTTGATATTCGTAATAAATGAAACCAAACTTTTGTTGAAAAAGATGCTGTTTGGCATGATTTGTCCGACATTTTAGATGCGCTATTTTGTGTTATAAAAATTAAGTTCATGTTTTTAATCTGCGACTTCAAAAACTCCTATATACTGACTTTTTGTAGTTTTGCCTTAAGTCGTCCATAATTGTTGATCCACCATTTTGAATTTCGAAAAATGGATTTCAGATTCGTTGGAAGCAATATTAGAAATTTTCAGTTCAGCAGCATTTATTCCACCATTTTGGAGCCGCCATTTTAGTTTTTTTGAAAATGAAATTCAGATTCGTAATCAGCATCATCAAAAACCTCAAATTACCGACTTTCGTGAGAAAAAATCCAGTTAAGCATTATTTGTCCACTATTGTGAATCCGCCATTTTGTTTTTTGAAAAATGGATTTCGGATTCGTAATCAGCATCATCGAAAACCCCTTATCACCGACTTTCAGAATTTTGGCCAGCTTTTTCGATTTTTCGACCACTGTGCATCGGCATACATAAACAGAGCCTAATTCCTAGCGAAGAAATGCCCTGACTGGCGGAACCGCTTGGCACTAGAAGGGCTGCAACACAAAATTAAGTTAGGGTTTAGTACGTATGCATACTAAACATGTATTTATAAACATTTGTTTATGTGGAACTGGAAATCATTTCTATACAAAATTATGTGTATGTCTAAATTGCATGTACCCTGTACATGTTTTGCGAGCCGGCGTATTAAGATCATTGTCCGTGCGTTGGTCCCGGATGCGGTAAACCAGTAATCAGTATGAATCGCGTATACTGCTCGGCATTATCTTCTAGAAGATTCCCCTTTAATAAAAATAAAACAAATATATTTTCTTCTTTTGATTCATTTACGTGAGTTGTAGTTAAGTAGTTGCTGGACGATTTTGGTGCGACAACTTTTTTTCAATTCATTTTAACTTAATGCCACAGCGATAAAAAATTAAAATTGAAGCATTTTATCAGCACTACTTTTTCTCTTGCCAAAAAGAAGAAAACAAATCTTAAAGATAAATAAGCGTATTCTGCACGTAGAAACCACAAACTTTGCTGAACAACGGTGTTGGAATGACCTTTGACCACAAGGCAGAAGACCAACACCGGCAACTACAAAAAAAATAACAACAAAAACTACACCAACAAGAATAACAGTGGCAGAACTCAAAAGAAACGAAGCGCAACTGATGAATACCCTTTGGTCAACCCGAGAGGAGCAACATAAGTAGCTGGATCCGCAGCCAACAATTTCATTGCTGTTACTGCAGTTGTCGTTGCCCGTTGGTCATCATCATCTGCTGCCACTGCAAAGATGACAAAAACTTGGGGTCGTCTGGGCAAACAATACGACGTTCGTCGTTCAAGTCCAAGTATGTAATGCCAAAAAAAAAAAATACAAAAGAAGGGGAGAAAAGTCCAACCAACCAACGAACCGGACATGAATTCGTTCCAAACCAAAATCGTTCAAATGAAAATGTTTCAAGAAAGATGCTGGGATTTTACGTCTCTGGCGTCGTCACCACCGAAAGTTATGGAAAAATGTGTGGCTTTTTATTTTCATTTTCATTATAAGCAGAAGTGCAAACAATAAGAACGAATGATGGTTTACTTTGGAGCCTCATAGTCCGAAGTCATCCGGACAGGGTCAGTGATTTGGATGGACGGGGAGGGCTAGCTGAAAGGATACGTGAAGTGCTCCTTAAAATTTATACAAGGTAAACAGACAATATTGCCACAGCACCAGCAGCAGCAACAGCAGTAAAAGAAGTTCTCTAATGGAAAATAGCAAAAAGGGGAAGAGCAACGCATTCAGCATGGATTGTATTTCATCATTTAGAAGAATACTCAGTTGTACAGTGGCATCTTGAATATTGAAAGAAATTTTTGTCTAAATTTAACAGGTAACAAAATTTTTGTATTTTTCGATTGTTCGATATACAAGGTACACATTTTAAATTAATTTTAAAATCTTTTTACCTTATCTCCAACACAAAAGAAATTTTGATTTTTAATTTTAAGTCTTCATAAAAATAAAATTAAACAACTAGGGTAATGTAACCGGCTGTAGGCCGTCACCGGTTGTGGGCCACCCCTTGTATTTTTTGACGTTTATAAAATATGACAGATCTGAGTATGAGGTTATGTGTACATTGACAATGGACAGTATTAGTGCAAACACTGAAGTGAAAGGACGCATCTGACCCGCAGCTACAACAAAACATAAAAAATTGACGAAGAAATTTTCAATAAAGTAATTTCTGAAGATTTTGCGAGTGTGATAAAGCGAAGTGAAATATTGCAAAGAGGTGAGTGTTATGCATTTTTATGCAGTATTTGCGTTAAATTTTCCGATTTTATATCGAGTTTGGTCAAAAATTTTCGCCACGAGAATTTTGCTAGTCACTTAAGGGATGGCTGCCGTTACCGGTTGTGGGCCACCTTGTTTTTTGCATGAAAATTATTCCAAATCAATGTTCCTCGCACCAATTTGCAGCCAATTCGATCAAATGCAACGGTGGCTGCGATCGGCTAGTGCATTTGAAATGCGCTGCTATAAAAAAGAGCTATGTAGTATACATGCAAAAATTGGGAATCCGATGAAGATGATTAATAATTTGAAAAAGCCACATTTTCTTGATGTTTTTTCGCCACTAGAGGCTTCATTGATAAATAAATTTTGATAATACATATTTTTTTACTGGTTTTTTTTTAATTTTGCATTTGAAGTGGATTTTTCAGGGTGGCCCACAACCGGTTATATAATTTTTTTTTGTCCAAAAACAAGCTCTTTACAAATTTTGTTAAAAAAAATTTTTTGTTGAAAAATTATAGAAAAATTGTTTCTTTTTGGTTACCTACTGCCTCTAGCTTTCCGAAAAATGTATACTTGAATGCAAGTTACGGGCAAAAAACGAAACCCGGCCCACAACCGGTTACCTTCCCCTACATTTACACTCATTTCGTAATTGATTAGAGAAATAATGCATTTTTATTCATACAAATATAAACAAATTTTTTCAATTTTAATTTAATCTTCAAGCACGGCCCGCTTGAAAAAATTTACTGAAAGGTTCGAGGACGACGGAGTTTTTTGTTGGGTTCTTTTCAAGACATCATCCGAAGTCAATCTTGACAAGAATCAAAATCGGAACACTTTTCGATTTTGAAAACGGACAGTTTTTCTATTTTTTAACGAAAGTTTCCAAATGTTTGCACTAAATACCGTTTATTTGTGCATATATCAACATCGGCTACACCCCTATGTGAAAGCTCATTAAATTTTATGAATATGTGTCCAAGAAACCATACCTCTGCATTCAACTTTAACTCGGCGCATTTTCGGTCGAAAATTTTACCTTGCATTTAATATTTTTTTTATTTTCATACTAAATTTGGAAAATTGTTATAGAGACAAAAGTAATGTCATAATATGATTTGGCTGGGTTTCTGTCAGTAATCAATTAAATTGGGTTTTGTTTTTATGGAAAGTTAACTTGATGGTGTGAAATTGATGGTATATATTTTTGTCAGGATTAACTTCGGATGATGTCCTTAAAAGAACCCAACAAAAAACTCGTCGTCCTCGAACATTTCAGTCAAATTTTTTCAAGCGGGCCGTGCAAGATGTGTTAAAAAATTTGAGAGCCACTTTTAATAAGCCGGTTTTAGTTCAGAGCTGTAGTCTGGACGTATTTTATGAAAAAAATCAGCAAATACTTTCATGTAAAAATTGGGGGTTCTACTCAGCTATGGTTACGGTGACCAACCGTCCTGTATTTCCGGGGACAGTTCTGTATTTCGGCTACGTGTCCCCGGAATTTATTTGAGAAATACGGGACATACAAATGTTCTGTATTTTATTGTGTGTCCCCTATTTGTCCTGTATTTGCACAGTTCATTTATTAATATGTATAAAATATCAATAAAAATCGTAATTGTTTAGCTAATTCATCACAATATGAAGTTGGTATTTTCATATTTTTACAAATAGCTTTAAGACCTCTTTAGAATATGCAAACTTAAACTGTGATAAACGGCTCTTTGACAATTAACAACTGAAATATCAAAATCATCAGTATAACCTTTTTTTTTTTTTGTAAAAATTGTTGAGTTTAGCTTGTGCTAAAATGCTTCCACGGAAAGAATTTTCTCCATTATGAACATAAAGTAGACACAGCTTCGAGCAGCACCATGCGCAGTATTTGCTCTGGAAGAGGTTTTTCATTTAGATTAATTTTATTCAATTCATATATAATTTATATGGGAAAAAGATCTTCCTGGGGGAGGGGTTAAACCTCCAAAACCCTCTACGTGTGCACAATCCTGGCTTACAATAAAGACACTTAAAACTATTTTGATAACAAAATGTAGTTGTTATTTAAACTGTGTCGAGTTCAAAGAATATTTGAGGTCACACGAAGACATTTTGAAAATAATTTCTTTTGCTAAAAAATACTAAAAGCTGTTTTCACAATATCTGGGTAAAATTCAACTTGCGGATTGATATAAATTTTACATAAAATTTAATACCAGAGTGCCAGTTAAGGTTAAATCCAATTTAAATGTAATACAAGTAAAATAAATAAATGCTTTTATTAACGAACAATAAATAAAGTTAAAATTTTTAAATTTTCAAAGAAAATTGTACCGTTGAGGTCCTCGTACGTAGGTATACGCCTTGAAGGAGGTTACATTAAGAAGTGAAAATCTTTTGTTTTTGCTCATCGGGCATTGTTTGCCTCAATATTTATGTGTCCCCGATTTTCCCCAGACTGTCCCCAATTGTCCCCGTTTTTTTCGCATAAATATCGTTTTGTCCCCGATTTTGCTCACACAGACATGGTCACCGTAGCTATGGTGGGGCTATCATCTCAGTATAGTATTATATTATTCAATACTACAAATTTATTAGAGAATTAAAGTACAAATTCCAACAGAGCAACGGTGGATCTAGGGGGTGGGCTATGGGGGCTATAGCCCCCCATAAGCTCTAAAATATAGAGTCTAAATTGTAACTGGATATAAAAGAAAAATGCTCAATTAGACCTCAAAATCGCCCTATCGTCCAACTTTAACCCCCCCCCCCCTAAGTCAAATCCTGGATCCGGCACTGGATCAGAGTATTTACTGATCAAGTATTTCCTCGAATAGAGAACTTAGTCAACTTTTTATTGAGAATTCTCTAATGTTTTTCGAATTTTATTTTAACATTATTTCTGGGATCTATAACTATGCTCAAGGTAATTTGGGATATCAAATATATTTTTCTTTAAATTAGTTAGATATATTCATTCGAAGATGTTTATTTGGCTATCGAAATATTCAATATGCTATTAAAGAAATATGTATACAATGTTTTAAAACCTTAAACGGTGCTTAAAAACACCTTCAAAAATATTTTTTATATGGCATCCTTAAATAAAAAACTCCACTGTCCTTATTATTTACTTGGCTCTTCTATCCTCTTTGTCTGTATTTTGCGACAGCGACTGTTAAGTGCAAATACATTAGTTTAGTTGTGTCCAGCATTTATGAAATTTTTCTTCATCCTTCGTCCGTTCCTCTTTCCTTGAGCGTCACCGTCTTTCTACTTGTACTACTCATCATACATACATACATATATTTATTCATCAAACGACCACGCAATTCATTGACCAACACATGGTGAATGATGAGCACTTCAAAAAAGAACTAGAAGAAGGCGAATTCAGTCAGTGCTATGGGTTGTATATGCTCACATCTTCATCTGAAAAAACTTTGTTTCACTGTTCCTCTCGGTTGCAGGTCAAACCTACACAAATAAAGAAACAAGATACTTGACTTTTCTGTTATGAATCACAGTTTCAATGCTGCTCACCTATGAAGAAAAATAATGAAATAAAATGCTTCAGATTTATAGAAACAATAGGATAATGCCCCAGTCGAATTTGTAGGCATAGACAGGGATATTAATACATGCTTGCATACATATATTATATGTATTTTCAAGCATCCAATTTAAACTGTCAGCATAACCGATCGATTTTAATAAGCTCGAATTTGCGATAATATTTGATATTTTTCTACGATTTTATTAAATTAAGTAAGTAAGTAAGTAATATTTATTGAGTCTTTTCCAGATCAGTTACAAATTTTAACATTTTTAAAAATTTACTTGAGACTTCTTAGAACTATTTTATGTATTGTTCTAATTATACAATAAAAGGTGTTAGCTACTTGCTATGTTATAAATTATGTTTAATTTCTTTTTGAATATATAATAAGTAATAAAGTGTTTGCTCCTAACACAATGAAATTTTCATGAGATGATATTATCTCGATTTTTTTTTTAAACTTACAACTAACTTAAAACTAAAAACTTAAATCTAATAAAACTACCCTCTATGGGTGTTGGGACTTGTAAGCCTATAAAATTCTGGTAAAAGTGGTGCAGTGAAGTCGATATCAACGTTTATGTTTTCATTTATAAAGCCAATTGGTGACAAGTAGTAATTTGTGGACCAATTTGAATTATTATGTGAATTATAAATTTCTTTTATAAGCAAATTATCATGGAAAGGTAGTTTGCCTATGAATTTTTTCAATAAAGATAGAGCATATTTACACAAAGGATTTACAAATGCTTTAGAGTATATGTAATTATTGGAGAAACGTTTGGTATAAGATTCATATTCTCTATCAACACATAATCTCAAAATTTTTCTCTCAATTATTTCTAGTTCTTTAGCGACGGAAGGTGAAATTGTGAACCAAATTAAGTATATGATGATGCTGTTCAAAACTTTTAAAATCAATTAACTTTTTCGATATTTTTTACATTCACTGACAGAAAATTGTTTGACATTAGTGAACTTGATTAATGCTTTTCAATACAATCACATACGCTAACAAGTTACTTTTTCTCTCCACTCAGGAAGTATACTGGCTTGAACTATAACTTATTTCTACGGAGCGGGAGGAGGACCTATTTTTATTCATGTCGGCAATTCACTAAGGCAAATTAATAAATTTTACTGTAGTATCTTTCACGTGAAATGTACACGTAATGCCTGTAGGTTAGATTAGGTGTAAGTGGCGGCAAATTAGTCACACATAGACCAAAAAGGTCCGTAGTGATACCACATCATCCCGGACGTTGAGTCGCGTAGATGTAATTAATTAGATGTAATAATGGGGTTTCAGCCCTCTTCAGGCTTGAGCGTGAAGGCTTTAGAAGCCATTGCGAAGTTTTTTATTGGTTTTTTAGACTAGTATCTGCAAGTTCTTCAAGATTGTTAAAAAACATTTGTCCAAGGGTTTTAAATCTGGTTCTGCAAAGCGCTGTGCAAAAACACAGTAGATGTTCCAAATTCTCCTCTTCGTCTTCATTACACCATCGACACCTACTATCCGCTAGAATGCCCATTCTGTGAGAATGTTTTACGAGATAAAGAGAGAAGGTAGTCGGTTTTATCTTTACAGAAAGTTGGGAAAAAATTTTTTGTTATTTTACTAGTATTGGAGTTGATCCATTTTAGGTTAGCCTCACAGTAAAGCGATTTCTGATATAAAACATTGTGGTGCTGTAAGGGAAGTGATACGCTTAACGGTTCACCATCGAGTAGCACACCTGCTTTTGCCTGTTCATCAGCAATTTCGTTGCCACAACCTGAATTTTTTTAAAAGCAAAATACATAATAAAAATATTCAAATTTATTACGTATGGGAAAGCTTAATTTAAATAAATGAATAATAAATAAATAATTTAAATGAAATGGTGTCCGTATGTAGCTTATGGACGCGGAAACTACACGGCCGATTTACATAATTTTTTTTTTAATTGTCTGTAGAAGACGCTGCGGGGAAAGGGGATTGCACTCCCCATACAAAAAAAAAATACTATTGGGTGTACAACTTAAAAACCGGAATTTTTCAGCGAAATTTGATGCTTTATTGTGGAAAAATGTTACAATATATTTGTTAGTATGGACATCCACCGTCAAATTCCGGTTTTTAAGTTGTACACCCAATAAAATTGCTATGGGGGTTATCGTGAATAAATATTCCCGGGGAATTTTTCGCAGACAGCAATAGAGAATACACGGTAGTCAGAGAAAAATTCCCCGGGAATCTTGATTCACGATAACCCCCTATATCTCTACAGTTATACAAGTTATGATTATGAAAGTTGGTGAACTTATGCATAATGTATGTACCATTCACCATGCAAAATTTGAGGGGGATTGAACTAGGGGACGTTGCACCCCTCATATGAAAAAAACACATAAAATGCTATATCAGTGTTTCTATATCAGATATTAAGAGTGTGCAAAGAGCTGTTCGAACCTGTTCGAAAATTCCTTCATTGCATCGAACATAAAACAAGCAGATCGAGCGTTCGAGCAGCTTGTTTGTTCGAATGTTCGTAGCTTGCAACTTGTTTGCCAACTGCTTCGCTCTTGTTCCAAGTTGTTGCACAGGCTACTGTGTACGCAACGTTACAGCCAACACATTGGCTTGCTTGTATCATACAAGTTGTGTGCAGGTCCGGATTTAAGCTTATTGTTGGCCTTGGTTAGATAAAATGTTTAAGTAATTTTTGTGTAAACGATGTTTCTGTTGAATATTTTATCACATTCCTTGGCACGTTTCCTTTTGTCTATGGAAAAGTGATTGGGAAACGATTCTATACATTTATGGAAACTTTCTTTTGAAAAATCTATATATATAAAAATGAAATGTTGTCCGTATGTAGCTCATGAACGCGGAAACTACAAGGCCGATTTACATAATTTTTTTTTTTAAATTGTTTGTTATGGTCTGTAGAAGGTTCTTAAGGGGGTGGGATGCTACTGAGGGGAAGGGGGGTTGCACCCCCCATACGAAAAAAATACAAAAAATGCTTTATCTCTACAGTTATACAAGTTATGATTATGAAAGTTGGTGAACTAATGCATAATATATGTACCATTCACCATGCACAAAATGCTATATCAGTGTTCTTATATCAGTTATCATAATGAAACTTGGTACATGGATGTTTATTGCGTCTACTATTCAGCATGCAAAGCTAAAGAGAGATTGAACGAAAGGGATTTTCACCCCACGTACTGTAAAAATACTCAAAATGCTATATTTCAACGCCTATAGTAGCTATCATTATAAAAGTTGGTACATAAATATATATTTTATTCACCTTGAAAAAACTGAAGGGTTGGAAGACAAGGATGACGGAGATAGATGGGACTTGGAGCATATGTAAAGGGCATCGGGAACGGGCGAACAAAGTCGCTTCCGGGCCAGCTAGTCTAACATATATTTTTTGGGTTGCCACCTGGTTATTTTCTGAAATTTTGTTAAAATCATACTTTTTGTGACTAAATTCAATTTTTTAGTTTAAGGAACGCTCAGGTAAACCTTTTAAAAAATTATACAACTTTCAGGGTTGTCAACTGTTTTTTTTTTTGTAAATTTTTTCTTAATGTATATAAAAAAAATTTAGTTTTAGTCTTAAAACGCTTAGATAAACTTTTTAAAAATCCTACTTATATTTTTAGGGTTGCCACCTGGTTATTTTTGAAATTTTTTTAAAATCACGCTTATTGTGACTAAATTGAATTTTTTGAATTTTGAATAAGAAACGAAAAATTTAGGGTTGCCATATTAGGGTTGCCAGACGTTTTTTCGCAAAATTGCGTTTCTTGTTAAGTTTCTTTATTGAAAAGTTGTATTTTCGACCCAAAAACCCATGGTATTATTTTTAGGGTTGCCACCTGGTGTTTTTGATAAAATCAAAATTTTCTTTCAATAAATTGCTAAGATCATAATTTTCTCTCTATAAATTGACATCCTGGGTCCAAAAACAACGAAACACAAAATTAGAGTTGCCATATTAGGGTTGCCAGACGTTTTTTCGCAAAATTGCGTTTCTTGTTAAGTTTCTTTATTGAAAAGTTGTATTTTCGACCCAAAAACCCATGGTATTATTTTTAGGGTTGCCACCTGGTGTTTTTGATAAAATCAAAATTTTCTTTCAATAAATTGCTAAGGTCATAATTTTCTCTCTATACATTGACATCCTGGGTTCAAAAACAACGAAACAAAAATTTGGGATTACCATGTTTGGTGACCAGGTACCCAGTTCAGGCATGTTGCAAACTTACTGCTGAGGGTTTGAAGTAGATTGTAGCATCGAAGGACTGACTTGGATTTAATTAAGGGACTTAAGGGCAGCTTGGCTGTCAACATAAAAATTTACCCTATCGACGCCTCTGCTCGCCATTACATGTTCCGTCGCCATACTAATCGCCTCCAACTCAGCTTGAAAGATGCTACAGTATTGTGGCAATTTATACTTTAATGTTGAATTATTGGTGGGAATGAAAACCCCAGCCCCCACCCCTGCTTCTTGTTTAGAGCCGTCCGTGTAAACATTAATAGAATTCGATGAGTCTGAAGTTCGGTTAACCCAGGAATTTCTCGATTCTATGTTAACAGAGAACTTCCTATCAAGATGCAGTGTTGGTTTACAGTAGTCAGTCGACTTTTTACAAACAGAGCTTAGTTTGCTGTGTCCGAATTCTCTGAAGCTGAAACCCTCAACTTCTTTCAATCGGATCGCAGTTTTAAAGACTACTCCTTTCGCATGTAAGTCAATAGGAAGCATGTTAAGTATTACATTTAATGATTCTGCTGATGTAGCACCCGTAATGCTCAAGCACATAAGACGTTGAATTCTTTCTAATGGTTTTAAGAGAGATTTATTTTCGAGTGCGTTCCACCAGACAAATACTCCATATAGCAATATAGGCCTTACGACAGAGCAGTATATCCAGTGTGTCACCTTAGGTTCTAAGCCCCAAGTGCGACCAAACATGACTTTGCAAGCGTAGAAGGCATTATTAGCTTTTGCTACGCGTTCTTCAATGTTTTCTTTCCAATGTAGTTTGTGATCTAAAATCACCCCTAGAAACTTTGCAGTTTTCGATAAATTTATGGTGATTCCATTTATACGAATGCACCTGAAACAGTGGCGGATCCAGGGGGGGGCGATGGGGGCGATCGGCCCCCCCTCTCAAACCAAGTGATTATATTTTTTTTTTTTTAATTATGTGTAAAGATTTCGAAAACATTCTGTTTTTTTTTTAAATGTATAATGGCTCAAAATCAATTTTAAGATTGATTTTTTGACAAAATACATCACAAGCAATTATCATGGCAATTAGCTTATATTGTAGCTTAATCTGTATTTAACCAACCCTGTAATTGAGCAAGCACAGAATTCATTACTTTCTGTGTTATATTGATTTTCGTCAAAGCTTTAACTAAAAATAGTCTTTTTGGGAACGTTTTTGAAAAGTTCATGAAAGGTCCAAAAAAAAAACCTAATTGTGTTTTTTTTTTTTGCTAAATATTATGGCAAAGAATATAGTTATCAATAATGAATCAAAAATTAAAAAAAAAAAATTGCAAACAAAGTTCCACTGAAGTAAAATGCATGATATTTAAAAAAAATTAATTTTTTAAGTATGAAATTTAGGATATACAACTACATATATTAATGACTTAAATGTTCAAATTTATTGCACATGCATAGAACTAAGGCTCTTTAATGTGACCACGGTATTTTTTAGGAAGATATCTTAAATTGTAAGGTTTTAAGCTGATTTAAGTAACGTTCCCGGAAATTATCAATTCATGAAATATAACATACTAGCCTTCTTTGCCCGCTTCGCTAGGCATGTTTGTTTTGTTTTTTGATTCCCAATAGCTTAGAAGGTATACAGGGATAAAATTTTGATTTACGCCACTGCCACGTCACCAATAAAAATTTAGGTATTTTGAGAAAGTTAATTTCATTTCAAATCATCTTAAAAATTGGCAATGGCACAGCTGGAGTGTCCCAGGAAACCATCAATTAAGGGTTGTTGATAGTTTGTCTTAGATGGTTTTCCTGTAGTACATCTAGATATTCTTCGTTTTGACTATGAAGCCTTCGGGTGACCTTCGGGAAGCATCGGGTATTCCAAAAAACTATCAGTTTAAGTTTGTTGATAGTTCACCATAAATTTTTTCCCTCTCGTATACCTAGATATTCTTCGTTTTGATTATGAAGCCTTCGGGTGACCTTAGAACACCTTCGGGTGTCACAAAAAATTATCACTTAAAGCTTGTTGTTAGTCCGCCATAGATTTTTTCCCTCTCGTATACCTAGATATTCTTCGTTTTGACTATGAAGCCCTCGGGTGACATTCGGCAAACTTCGGGTATTCCAAAAAACTATCAGTTAAAACTTGTTGAAAGCTTGTCATAGATATTTTTCCTCTAGTGTACCTAGATATTCTTCGTTTTGACTATTAAGCCTTCGGGTGGTCTTCGGAAACCTTCGTGTATAGCATAAAAACATTCCCAAACCTAATATATACTCATTTCCAAATTTTCAGCTCAATTGGACGAATGGTTTCTGAGTGATAATGCTTCAGACACACAGACACACAGTCATTTTTATATATATAGATTTGATATAGGGATATGAAATTATTTAATTGTTTTGCTTTATTATGCAAATTATTTTTTCTTGAGGTGCATTTTAGCAAAGAAGCACATAGTTAGTTATTGAAAAACTGTAAGCCGTCTATTCAGGAACGACTCGTCATTTCGGGAACGTTTAATCATATTATATACATATATTATAATGAGATAAAAAATTCGAATAAAACTGATTGTGAAATAGACAATGAAATTAAAGTAACAGGTTATAACTTAGGTCAAGTTGTATTAGAAACTTTGAAAAAAGCAACTTTAGATGTTAGCTATTGCGTAGGCTTGACTACAGATGGCTGCTCTTTAATGGTTTCTGAAACTGTTGGTGCGGTAATTACGTTCATCAGTACAGTCTGTGAAAAATGCAATTGGAACGATGAAAGAAGTGATTTCTTTTTTTAAAGCTTCGTCAAAACGCAATGCAGTTCTTAAAAATATATGGGACATCAGCTTATTGGTTTATGCGAGACGAGATGGGTTGAACGTCACAATGAAGATCGTTAATTTCGAGAATCTCTACCGAAAATTCACGAATGCCTTGACGATATATCTTCGTGGAGGGACCTTCAGACTGCTGCAAAGGCAAAGATATTAAAATCTGCTATAACTGACTCTGGCTTTCTTGTGTCGATCGTTTGCTTATCAGAAGTACTTTCTTGCACTTTGCCATTAAGTCGTTTTTTTCAAAAATCAAAAATCGATCTAAAATCAGCACGTGATATGCTCAATGATTTTTTATAGATTTTGAATCGAAAGCGCGAAAAATGTGATGAAACGTTTTCAAGTTTGTATGACGAAATTTGTGGCATTGCTAATGAACTCGGTATAAAAACGAAACTTCCTCGGCTAGCGCAAAAGCAACGAAATCGAGCAAATTATCCATGTCAAAATCCTCACGACTATTTTAGACAATCTATATATATACCGATAATCGATACCATCATGGAAGATTTAAAATCTCGCTAAATTTATACAGTTTTTCAATAATATTTCCTGAAGTATTAGGAAAATCTGATGAAGAGTCAATAAAAAACGCTGCTCATATTCTTGCTGAAAAATATTCTGTTTACTTTAGGAATTTTTTGGATTTTCTCATTTGTCTTACAAAAAGTTTCAAATTGTCGAACAGTTTATTATAAAAAAAAGGAAAATAAGGAAAAACGCATTTTGGTAACTTATCAATGAATTGTATACAACTTTTGCATTTTTCCATCGATTTTCTTAAATGGTATCTTATTTTCTTTATAAATATATAGTCTATGATACAAAAAAACAAAATATAGTAAAAAAGTTATTTTTTCTTGTATAAATTTAAAGTTGATTTTGATTTTTTCTTAATTTTTTTCGAAAAAAAAATTCTTTTTTTAAATCAATGTATTTCGCCGAAACTAACAAGCCCACCAAAAAGTGATATGAACATCATTTGTAGGTAGTTTAATTACCTTTAATATTAATATGGCATATAAAACGTTTAAACACAAAATTTGGTTCTTGAGATATTTGTATTTAAGTGGAACTATCTTTTTTTTTTGGTCCAAAAACCAAAAATGACCGATATCTCGAAAACGACACGAAAAAAAAAAAATAATGCGATTTTCGGAATTAGCAGCTCATTTTACATATAAAATGAATAATGGCATTCAATGGGAATTTTGGCTGTAAACTAGAGTTATTATTATTATTATTATCTAGAAATGTGGTCAATCGGCCCCCCCTCTTGACAACTTTGGATCCGCCACTGACCTGAAAGTCGGTATTTTATATTTTCTGGTAAAAAGTATAACTTGAGTTTTTGATGGATTTATACAAAGACCTTTTGTGGAGCACCATCTGCTTAAAGATTCTAGCGAGGTCTCCAGAAGCTCACTTAATACATTCGGATATTTTCCATTTACCATTAAAACAAGATCATCAGCATAGGCAACAACTTTAGTGCCCATGCCTTGTAATTTTTTTAAAAGGGGATTTAATGCTATTATTCAGAGAAGTGGTGAAAGTACCCCACCTTGTGGAGTGCCACATATGGCCAGTTTTTGAGTAAATTCAGAACCCCACGTTGTTGATATTAAGCGACAACTGAGTTGAGTGTTGATCCACCCTATAAGATCCTATTGGACCATCTGAGTGATCTAGGCGTAAGAGGTGTAGCTCACCAGCTGTTCGCGAGCTATTTATCTGGTAGACCTGTGAAGACCAAGGTAAATGGACATTTTAGCGATCCGTCAAACTTAAAAATGGGAGTTCCGCAAGGCTCTATATTGGGATCAACATTGTATATATTATATGTTAACAATTTGAGATGTGCAAATTTGTCGGCCAAATATGCTGTTTATGCTGATGATACGGCGCTTATATATAGTTCAAAATCAGATACTACATTACAAAACATTATTAATGATGACCTTTTAAGAGTAAACAAATGGATAAAAGGAAATGAGCTATTTTTAAATACGAAAAAAACCTCTTACATGCTGTTCAAACAAAAAAACAAAGCCGAAATAAACATTAACATAAGAATTGATGATGAGCAAGTTCAGCGGAAAATAGAAGTTACGTATCTCGGAGTAGTTATTGATGAAGCATTGAGTTGGAATTCCCACTGGATTAAAATAAAAAATAAAATCATTTCACTTATTGGTGCAATTCGACGCTTTGATTTTATTAATATGAAAACCGCCAGTTTAATATATAACGCCCATGTTATGTCGAAAATAACATATGGAGTTTTAGTAACTTCACATTGTACCGATGGCTTACTCAGCAATATTCAGAGAGTTATGTGTAGATCATTAAAGGCACTGTATCACATACCTTTCCGCACTCCTACGGTTGAAGTTTTCAGCAAAACTAATGCTTTGAATCTCAACAAAGTTATTTTCATTGAAAAGGCTAAATACATATATAAAATCAAAAATAACTGCATCAAGAACAACACAGAAATAACAATTGGAAATCAACTTCACAGTTACAACACAAGAAGACACACTAACATCAGAACAATTAAATCAAGGAACAATAGAAACAGATATGGTCTACTTAACACTGCAATTGAAGCCTTTAATATGTTGCCATCAAATCTCTCGAACAGTACTAATTTAGAATATTTCAAAAAAAACTTAAAAAACTATGTAAAAACTTTGGAAATTTAAATTGTTGTCGATATTTATTAATAAGTTATTTATTTATTTATTGAATTATTATCTTAAAATTTCTCTTTTTTAAATTACTCTTATACCAACTGTATAGTTGTCTGAGTTCTTATCAATAAAAAAAAAAAAAAAAAAAAGAAATTCGTTAACTCCCATCAACCGAAGTCCCTCTATTAGCGATTCATTTGAAATTTTGTTAAAGGCCCCTTCAATATCCAGGAATGCCGCTAAAGTGTATTCCTTGTAGTGAAGGGAATTCTCAATGTTTTTAACTACACTATGTAGAGCAGTTTCAACTGATTTGCCTTTTTGGTAGGCGTGCTGAGTAGGTGACATGTAACCGTGGGGAATACTTTCTCTAATGAAGCAGTCTATGACACGTTCCATAGTTTTAAGGAGAAAAGACGTTAAACTAATAGGTCTGAAATCTTTTGCCTTGGCGTGGGTAATTTTTCCTCCTTTGGGAATAAACACTACTTTTGCCTGGCGCCATGATTGCGGTACATATTGAAGTCTTAAGCAACCGTTAAAAATTTGTATAAGCCATTCCATGATGCTATCTTTAGCATATTGTAACATAGCTAGGAAAATGTTATCAGGACCTGCTGATTTATATTGTTTAAAGGACTCAAGAGCATGATTTATTCTGTTCTTATTAAATATGTTAGGAGGTGTACCTTTTAAACTAGGTACTGTTTGCAAAGTCGTTGTAACGGAAGTGTTAAGGCAGCCCGGAAAATGAGTTTGCATTAACAACTCTACTGTTTCCGCTGCATTATCAGTCCATGTAATATCTGTAATATCTAAGTACTTTGACAAATGCATTCACATATGTATACATTGAGCAAATTTCTATCCCATTTAAAGGACTTTCAGACGCACACATGAAAAGTTTCATTACATTTAACTTCATTAAGTAGAAAAGTCTCTCATAGGGTATTAAACAATTAGAGCTAACGGTATATTCTTTCATTTTCTTCTTTAGTAACAGTAGCATTAATTCAATTTGTCACACTTTTGCAGCATATACAAGCACACACACCAAAATAACCTTATAGTTTTTCCGAGCCACACAGCCACCGGATGTGAGTAAAAAACAATACTTTCAACTCCCACCAAAACTTTGCTGTGTAAGTAGTTGGGACTCGATTACCGCTGCTTCATTTTCACTTTTGTTTCTCGAAAGCTCAGCTACCTGCTGGTGTGTTTCAGGCAAAGCAATTTCCTTATATGCTTCCTTTTTTCAAAATGAAAAGAAATCCCTTTGGTCTCAAAAGTCCATCTTTTTTAAGTGTCCCATGTGGTTGTCGCAGTCGCAGTAGATTAAATTGGCATCTTTTGTTTTAAAGTTGCACACAAAGGTGGCGACAACAGAACACAATCGAGGGAAGCCCACATGCGAACAAGAAGTCCAACCAGTGACTATGGTGGAACAACCGGAAGGAGCTACAAATGGGGTGAAATCGAAATTTTTTCTGCTATGTTGTGATTATCTATTAAAGGTCTGCACAGTTACCAAAAAATTAATTGTTTACGTACTCATTCAGTTTTCGGTTGGATTAGTTATGCGTTCAATTTTTTTAAGCTAAACAGCTACAAGTTAAAAAGTGAAATAAAAAACCGAAATATGTGTGCGCATACGTACTACGTAATTATCGGTTATATGGATTGGATAAGAAAGAGAGAATTTACTTATACGAAAAGGCGTTGCCAGAAGGTGGTAATTGTAAAATAAATTGTAAATAAAAAAATAATGTTAACTTTTGGCTAAACATGTGCACCAATCGATGGGGGAAGGTCGAAAATATATTTTGGACATGACCAGGGGCGTCTCCGATCCCTCTAAGTGACCGATTTGGGCCCATTTTTGTATAAAAATTTTATTGCACCAATCGATGGGGAAAGGTCGAAAATAGATTTTGGACATGACCATGGGCGTCTCCGATCCCTCTAAGTGACCGATTTGGGCCCATTTTTGTAAAAAAAATTTATTGCACCAATCGATGGGGAACGGTCGAAAATAGATTTTGGACATGACCAGGGGTGTACCCGCCCCTCTAAGTGACCGACCAAATCGATAAGTGCAATAAAATTTTTTTACAAAAATTGGCCCAAATCGGTCACATAGAGGGATCGGAGACGCCCCTGGTCATGTCCAAAATCTATTTTCGACCTTTCCCCATCGATTGGTGGAATAAATTTTTTTTACAAAAATGGGCCCAAAACGGTCACTAAGAGGGGTCGGGTACACCCCTGGTCATGTCCAAAATATATTTTCGACTTTTCCGCATCGGTTGGTGCAATAAAATTTTTTTACAAAAATGGGGCCAAATCGGTCACTTAGAGGGGTCGGGGACACCCCTGGTCATGTCCAAAATCTATTTTCGACCTTTCCCCATCGCACATAGGGAGATTTAACCCAAAAAGCTGGTCAAAAACGAATTTTTGTAATTGGCCCAAAATGATTAATTTTTTTTTTTTATTATACAGCTAATACTCCAAACTAAAGAAATCTGACACCCTATTTTTTCTAAATCAATTTGCGGCTGCATACTACGCTGTTAGAGTTGAAGTTTTGTAAAACATTTTAAAATAAAATTTTAAAGTTGCGAAAGAAGTGTTGATTTAAGTGCGTATATTTCTTTAATTGCAGAAAAAAACGAAAATGGCAGAATGGACTATTCTACGACAGGTATGTTCTTTACAATGATTTTAATTTAATAAAAAAAGAATCATTATAAGATTCAAAATAGTGTGCTCAAACTTTATAAGTAACTGAGTATTTTTTATTGAAAAATTGTAAATTTTTTAAAGCAGAAAAGTAATGGATCCTCACAAGTCCCAATTTTTTCAACCAAAAATTCTCACAAATGAAATCTTTTTGTAGCTAAAACTGCAAAATTTGGCTCCTAATATTTCCTATTGGCAAAATAGCTGAACTTTTTGCTGATGCCTATACATGTGATATTTTTAGTTTTAAAGAAATTATAATCGAAAAAATTAACGAATTCAGAGAACTAAAATTCTCAGAAGTTATTTGATGGCGAAGAGTTTTCAGATTAAAATAAAAAATAATTGTTTTTCAAAAGCTTGAGATTATTAGTTCTGAGATTGAAAAGTTGCAGTTTCGGTAAGTTATGTCGGCCTCTATTATCAATTTTTTTGATAATTCAGTATTACAGTATTACTCCAGTTAACAATACTAAAAGAATAAGCCATATCTATTAAATAAGGTACAGTGATATAGAATTTTTAAAATGTTTTTGTCTATAGCGCCCTATGTGGACAAATTTTCTATTCTGTAGTGTTTTCGGACTACTCGTCTGAGTTATATATATTGATTGACACCTTGATAACTAAAATCAATAAAGTAGTATACGAGATAGAAGACCCTAAAAGTTGCTACATTTATCATGTGCTCAGCGCCATCTATTGAATGTATTTCAAAAGTTTAATGCCATCATATTGTCATTTTAGTAAAATGAAAGAGAAAAACTTTATAAAACCAAAATCGGCTCAGTACCACAGGAGCTACAAGTCCTCAAAAATTTCACTTGTCTGTAGCGCCCTCTATTGACAATTTTTTTTAACGAGTCTATATTTGTTTTGATTGTCTGAATAATCTGAATAAAATGACACCTTAATTTCCAAACTCGGACCAGTAGTTTCAGAGTTATTAATTTTGACCAGGTTTTTAACTCAGATACCCCTATGTGCATCGATTGGTGCAATAAAATTTAAACAATGACAACCAAATCAAAAAATAAATTTCTAATTTTGGCGTAATTGTCACAAGCTGGCAACTTTGCCTAAAATCTCAATAGCTATAAAAAAAATAATTGTTATAATCGTTTACGCATATTATGCGTACAGCTAGTTATAGTTAAAAGAGATATGAATAACTAGGTAACTGAAGTACGTAGAAAAAAAAAAACGATTGTGTTTTTTAACGTAATCTATTGCTTTCGGTAACAGTTATATCGGTTAATGATTTAACTGATCCTTTATAACAATTCCAGACAAAAAAACAACAACAACAACAATTTTACATAAAAGTAGGGGTAAGTGGGCGGCCTGCGGCCGGAGCTCAGGATTTAAAACTCCCCAAAAATCCGACACTGGCTTCGCGGCGGCCTTTGGCCTCGGGTCAGTCTTGTGCAAGCTTGGTAGCTACTTATTCTTTAAAAAAATCAAAAATTTTTATTAAAAATTGCCCGCGCATTTTGACAAGCAATCTATATGTTGAATATATTAGAGACTGATACACGGCCGAAGGCCGCCGCGAAGCCAGTGTAAGATTTTTGGGAGTTTTAAATCCTGAGCTGCGGCCTCAGGCCGCCCACTTACCCCTACTTTTATGTAAAATTACCATTGTTGTAGTAGTAGTAAATTTGTTATTGTAAAGTTTTTGTTGTAAAGCTGTTGTTGTAAGCTGGTTCTCTTTGTTGTTTTTGTAGGAGTAGTAAATTGTTGTTGTTGTTGTTGCTGTTGTTATTGTTTTTTTTGTCTGGAATTGTTGTTATTAAAAGTTCCTTATTTCAAAAAATTTGATTTGGTCCATTTTTTTTTTTAAATGAAAAGCTTTTCTTTTGGCAATGGGGCATTTAAGTTGCCTTTACGAACGTTCCCTGCGATCTCACCACCCGCCTAACCGCCCGAGAGGCGCATCCGTGACAAGTGACAAAAAACGGAAGTGGTGTTTGTGTGCACTTATAAAAGTTAAAAAATCTGCGAAATCTGCAAAAATTTTTAAATGCGACTAATTTTATGATGACTAGGAATAATGTCACTTTTATTTGCAACTTGAAATATCTCAAAATTTTTTTAACTTTTTTAATAAAAATTATAGTTTCATACTCTAAGTGACTGATGATACGCGACATATTTTTCCACCACACAAATTTTAAATTGAAAATCTTTAAAAAACCAGGACTTTCCCCTGAAAGTTTCTTCAACTTATGTTGTTAAGTTGACGTGGGATCACCAAATCTCCGAAAGGATTTTATTTGTCCTGATCTATTTTACATGTGTACCAAATCTCATAAATGATGAATTTCTTGTTAAGGGCGTGGCATCGCCATTTTCCCAGGGAACATAATTGGTCCCGGCGCTCTTTACACATGTATTAAATCTCATTCATATGCGTTAAATATTTTGAGAGACATGATGAAGTGAATTTGGTGGGGGCATGATACCCCCATATTTCCCAGTACACATTTTTGGTCCTTGCGCTTTTTACACACGTACGTTAAACAGTTTAAAAGACATAATGATTTAAATTTCACGGTCTATTTTTCTGTGGAAATGCCGATATATATTATTCAAATTAATTTTCAATTAAACTTTTAAGTCATACATACATATATGTTTTTATTTTCATATACATAAATCTTTCAATCCTTTTCCTAACACATAATTATGACATATGTTGTTTGTGTGTTTTTAATCTGATCCTCAATCGTAATTGTTATGAAAAATATGGCACTTAGCCGTATTTTTAATCCAATGATTGAAAGATTTATATGAAAATCGATGTTTGCAAATATATGAAGGTTTAAATTTATTTTAATATTAAATTCAAGCACACCAACAGAACTCGTATTAAAAATTCTCAAAAGAACAAAATCAAACAAACCTTTTCTGTAACACACATGCAAACCTACAAATATACAACTACATCACTAGCAACTGTTTTTTTTATCTTTCGTTTTTTTAATTCTTAAGCAATTTTTCTGCCACTTGCTGCTTCTTCGACTCCATTTTTATGCATTTAACTTAAGTGACTCTTTAATCCTTAAGATGCTCTACGCTTAAATGCTTCACTCACTTTACTCTTGCTACAGTCACTCAGTTACTTAAGCTGCCGGCAACTTGAGACACGTCTTCACAAAAACAGCCCGAGAGTTCTTATGCCAGCCAGGTCCTGTCGTCGTACATCCTGTGCTCCTTTTTAAGTTGCCAAATTGAACGTATTTTTGAATTTATTTACCTTTTGCCTTTGTAAGACAACGTGTAACTAACATTGCGTTACGTTACATTTCGTTTTACTTCCCGACAACTTGTTCTTCTCTGTCATCAAAGTCCTTCTGTTGCCTTTGCATTGCACGTGTAATGTTCTTATTTTAAATACATTTCATGCGCTTGTGCGTTCTTCCTTCAGGATATTTACTCCTTGAAAATATGTTTACTCGTGTTGTGCATATTTTAATTGTTACATTTGTCGGTTTGTTTGTTTGTTTGTTTGGTTGTATTGGAGTTTTATTTAAGGAGTTATTTTGTGTATGAGAAAATTAAAAATTTTAATGCATACTTTTAAGGATATTGAAGTCTATTGATCAAATGGTTTGATTTTATAATGAAATATTTATAATACGTCCATCATAAACAGCTTTAAAAAAAGAGGACGGAAAGCCGTGGTAGGCCTGGTAGCGACTGATGGAAGAAAAATTAAAATGCATTTATTTTTAAATAATTAATTTAGTGGTACAAACTATTAATGTGTCAAACGGATCAATATTCTCAGACCATTAAAATAAAAATTGAAACGCACCATTATAATAATAGTTTTTGTTTATGCCAGATGGTAACATTCTTTTTGCCACGGCGATAGCACGCCGCTCACCTTCAGATGGCGTTTAGTATTATCCGCTTAAGTGCTAAACTTCATATTTTAGGTACTAAATTCATTTTCTTTTTTTTACCTAACTTTATGACCCAAGTGATTTCCTTCACTTGTCTAGCAGCACTCCAACTGAAAACTTGTAATCAGTGATCCGTACAACGGTAAGAATCCTAAGTTCAAATAAAGAAAAACTAATTCCTAAAACTGCCATTTGTTTCTTATTTCTGCATAAAATTTCAAACTTTTCCTGAGCTTGAGATTTTATGCCATTTCAGCTGACCGTTAAAGAACTCATCCCTAGGCTTCCTCAACCGCACCGTCAAAGAAAGATTCCCATAATCATTTTGGTCCTTCGAGCCGGATACAGAGGAAGATTCCGAGTTTGTTTCTCTCAGCTTCGATTCCAAACATAATCGGCAGATCCAAAAAGAAGTATACTCGCTCCCATCGATATCTCTTTTCGAAGTCAGCATAAGGTACGTTTTGCATTTTTGTTTTATTCTTGTTAGTTCTTGAGAGGATCTTGTCGCGGGCGCATCAGGCCAATTCGTGTCGCGAAAATGATATTCCGATATTCCAAAACGCGCGGAAATTTGTGTAAAAAAATAAATTAAAATACAAAAAAATAATTCCAAAAACATTTAAAAACTGTTAAAAGTGTTGGATTTACTGACAAAATCAAAAGGAATAACGTGAAGATAAAGGTCCAAAAAGAGAGGGTAGCAAAAAAGGTAAAAATAAAGTTTTTTCGTAAATAAAATTTTTTCCCAAAAATAAGTGAAAAGCTGCAACAAAATTGATTAAAAATTGCAATTTTAGTATATAGGTTTATATGTACAGTTTTGCAATTTTTAGTGTGATATATACATATATACTGTATACATAAATACGTCACGCAAAAAGTTGCATTTTTTTCCCTCCATTTTCCAATAATTTTCATTTTGAGAAATATATGCGCGTTTGGCGAAAATCTCCTAAAAAAGTAAAAAAATAACTCGAATTTAATAAATTTCAATATATAAAGCATATTTATATATATATATATATTGGCATTTTTCCCGCCATTTTTTTTTTGTCTTTGCATAATTTTTTACATACATAAAATCATTTTTACATTTTACTTCGACGTTCGTATTCGCAAGTTAATGTTAATGTAAAAGTTCTGCTTTTAACAGAATTGCGGCTGTAGTTAACATTGTCCGAAAACATAAGAGTTTAAATTTTCTTAAGTTTCTCTTTTTCGAACATTGTAACAACTTAAAGTTCTTTTTCGCAACATCTTTTCCTTTTCTCTTGCAACATTTGTTTACAAAAAAACATTATGTAAATTCTCTCTCATATTTTTTGATCACGTTCCATTTCTATCTCGTCGCAGTGTCTTGTACATTTCAACGTTTCAAAAGTATAAGGTCATTGAACTTTCACAGAGATCTGCCTTTATATGCAAATGTCTCATTTTTCGCATGTTCCATAAATTTTGTTTTTGATGAAATACCATATATACATGTTTTAACTTTTCAGCAAGTGAATACAAATACATACAGTGTCTTTAAGATAAATACAGTGAAAGAAAATTTAAACTAAAATATTATTCATTAAAAGAAAACGGCTTTGAATTTTTAAAAAAATAATTTAATCAAACTAATAGCCTTATCATGTATGACGAACGAATCGTTTTACTGATTTTCAACTGCTTATATCCTCCAAGTTAAAAGATGATTTGAAGTTTATGCTTACAAACTTTATTCTTTGAACTAAAATGAACGCTTAGGTCATAGTAAGTTCTTAATAAAAAGTTTTAATAAGTTGATATTAATAAGTAAAAATCAGTCATTTTATTCGTTCGTCATACATGATAAGGCTATAAGTAAAATCAAAAATAAATTATCAAATTAAACCGAACTTTTCATTAAAATTTTTTTTTCCCTCGCACTGTAAAATTCTCTCGAAATTTAAAAAAAAAATAAAACGATCAAGAAAATCTTTTGGTGTAAAGTTAAGGTTTTGAATTGCCTGCTTAGTATTTTTCTTTGGTGAAAGTTCTTGCAGATATTTTTTTGGTCAAATTTTTTTTAAAATCGTTTAAAATTATCTTGAAACTTATACGAGATACCGCGAAGTTTCGTCTCAGTGTTTTTTAATTTTTTTTTTTTTTTTTTTTTTTTCTATTTCAAAGTGTGAACTTATCCTAGTTCAGAAATCAGCTCAGCTGCACTTTTCAACTAAATTATTTCTTTCAATTTTCCTTCGATTCCCATGATATTAAATGCTATTCTCAAGCAAGTTTTATTCCTAACAATCTGAAGTGAATTTTCTTAGCCGTGTGCCTTTCTAAAGCGAAGTTTTTTCTGTTGCCTCTTACGAACAGTGGTTTCAAATCCGTTTAATTTGAAGAACAATCCTTTCTGACTACTTGAAAATTAGCAAAATTTTTGGTCTCCTTTTTGTGAAAGAATTTCACAAAGACAGGATTTTTTCTTGTATTTCGTGCACAAGATTCCACTATATCGTCGGTATTTTGAATTCTTATTCTCACAGAAGGTATAGTTGCTTCAGTTTTCGTTAGAGTTTGTTATTTATAGTTGTCACCATGTCCACTCTTGAGTCGTTTATCCTGATGTCTGATCTTTTGGTGGAGTTTGAAAGTGATTTCAATGATATACCTTCACAGGACTTTTCCACTCACTCGTTAGAAATTCATAGGGATGAACTGAAAGCCATGTGGTACGACGTGAAAAATACGTACAATGCCAGCTTGCGGGAGGTGGCTGCGGCCAGCGTTGGAGCTGATAAATCGGAGAAGCCAGACATTGTGTCCATAAAAACCAGGTACCGAAAAACGTATCTCACATACGTTCAATGCATTGGGAAGGTGGGTGAGCTCATTCAGGAGCGTATCAAAACTCCCTCTATACCGATGGAAGCTAAAACTGCTGTTGATTAAGGAAGCAATTTCCGCTTACCACCATGCGATATGGAAATATTCAATGGTGATTATCTCTCCTGGCCTTCTTTCCGTGACATGTTTACCGCCATATATATCAACAATTCCAAGTTGAGTCCAGTTGAGAAATTGTTTCACTTAAATCAGAAAACGCGAGGGGAAGCCCGCGACATCGTAAAAAAATCTTTAACCAATGAAGGGTTTGATTTGGCCTGGACCAACCTTAAAGATCGCTTCGAAAACAAGAGAATCTTAGTGAATAGTCAACTCCGGATTTTATTCAGCCTTAATGCTGTGACAACTGAGTCGGGAAGTGCGCTTAAAAAACTTCAGCGCGATATACAAGGTTGTATATCTGCACTCAAATTGTACAATATCCAAATTTCTAACTGGGACCCCATTTTTGTTTTTTTGTGCACTAGTCGCTTGCCAGATGCTACGCTTTCACTCTGGGAGCAATCCTTGAAGTGTAAAATTTCAATTCCAACCTGGGAAGAACTAGATTTATTCCTGACCAGTCGATATCAAACCTTAGAAACGGTTTCAGATATCAAAGGCTCCCTTAATGTCAAATCTATTTCACAAAAGCCAAGTAATTCAATCTCCAATACAAGTAATCGTAATTCAGTAAGGAAAATTAACACTTATCATGCTAATATGACCATTCCAAAATGCAAGATCTGCAATAAAGAACAGCATACGATTCTCAACTGTTGAATTTTACAGGAGTGCACACATTGATATTTTGATCGGTGTTGATTTACTGCCAATGGTCTTGCTTGACGGCATACAACGCAATATTTGTGATTCTTTAATCGCTCAAGAAACCATTTTCGGATGGATTTTAACCGGTCCCGTTAGTAATTTTGTCTCCGCTTCCGCAACTTATGTTTCATTCTTTAATGAGGTTGCGTTGGATAAGGAAATTTCTCGTTTTTGGGAGGTGGAGGAACCCCCCCAGAAAAAATTAGCTACTCCTTCCGATCGTTTTTGCGAGGATTTATTTGTCAAAACCACTAAGAGAAATGAAGATGATCGATATATAGTTTCTCTTCCATTTAAAGAAGAATACCCTAAAAGCTTGACCATTGGACAATCTCGTGCGATTGCCAACGCTCAATTTCTGAGGAACGAAATCCGACTTAGTAAAAACTCAGAGTTCAAGACCCAGTATGACGATGTTGTCCGCGAATATATCGATCTTAACCATATGAAAATTGTTTCCTCTCAAAAGTACTCTCACCTTCCTAGTCATTATTACATACCACACCATGCGGTGATAAAACCAGAGAGTACCACGACAAAAATTCGTGTGGTGTTTAACGCATCAAGTCCTACGTCTAATGGCAAAAGCTTAAACGACATCTTGCATACTGGCCCAGTGTTACAATTAGATTTAACACTTCTTATTCTTAAATGGCGTTTTTTCCGCTTTGTTTTCAATAGTAATATCCAGAAGATGTACAGGCAAATTCTTGTGGACCCGCATCATACGCCATTCCAAAGAATTTTATTTCGTGATTCCCCACAGGATGAAGTTCAGGACTATGAGCTTCAAACTGTGACTTTTGGCGTTAATTGCGCCCCCTATTTAGCTATCCGCACGTTGTTGCAGTTAGCTGTTGATGTGCAGCAAACCTTTCCGCTAGCTAGTAGTATATTGTGCAACTCCATGTATGTTGACGATGTTCTGGCAGGGGGTCATGATTTGTCCACTGCTATCCGCGCACGAGATGAAATTATTGCTGCTCTCAATTCAGCAGGTTTCTTTCTGCGAAAATGGACTTCCAATTCCAAAGCCATCCTTAAAGGCATTTCTCGTGAGCATTTACTAAATGAAAATTTCCTGCAGTTAGACGATTGCAGCAATGCTAAAACGTTAGGCATAAAGTGAAACGCGAAATCAGATGAATTTTACTTTTCCACAAAACCACTCGAACGCAAACCAACCTTCACTAAACGTCAGGTCTTATCTCAGATTTCTAAACTATTTGAACCCGCTGGGGGTTGGTTAGCACCTTGCATTGTCTTAGGAAAAATCCTGATGTAAGAAATTTGGTTGTCAAAAATTGACTGGGACGACAATTTGTCAGAAAACTGCTTGCAGTTGTGGCACAGTTTTCTAGAAAGCTACCCACAAATAAATTCTATAAAGATCCCAAGATGGGTTGATTTTTCTCCCAATTGTGATGTAGAATTTCATGCGTGTTGCGACGCATCAGAGAAGGCATATGCTGCTACAATCTACATACGGATTCGCTCTGCATCTGGTTCTGTTTCGACTAATTTATTGCTGGCTAAAACTAAAGTATCTCCAGTGAAAACTATTTCAATCCCGAGACTTGAATTGTGTGGTGCACTTCTTTTAGCGGAAATGGTAGACAGTATAGTTCCATCTCTCGACGTACAGCGTTATAATATATATTTCTGGACGGATTCAACGATAGTCCTTGTTTGGCTCCGAAAACCGCCATGCCAATGGCAAACCTTTGTAGCAAATCGCGTCTCAAAAATTGTTCAACTAGTGGGTCCAGCTAACTGGTTCCATGTCAACTCGCAAGATAATCTTGCTGATCTTGGAAGTCGAGGGCTTTTACCGCAGGAACTTGTAAATAATGATCTTTGGTGGCATGGGCCTAAATGGCTTAAGCTTGACCCAGTTTATTGGCCAAGTTTCCCTGATAGTACTGAACTTGAAACCAATCTAGAACAAAAAGCTGTTAAAGCTCACTTTACTTTTTTTCAAAGGTTCGATGATATATTAGATCGTTTTTCATCATTCTATAGAGCAATGCGAGTCATTGCATACATAGTACGTTTTTTCAAAAACACTCATCCGCTCCATCGTAAAAATTGTCAATACCTATCTGAAGATATCACTAGTGCAGAAATTAAAAGTGTCAGAGATCGTTTGATTATCCTTAGTCAAAAAGTTTCATGTCCTTCAGAATACTACGCATTGTCAATAAATAGAACTATTTCATCTTCAAGTAGCTTTCTTAATTTAAACCCGTTTATAGATGCTGCTGGTATCCTTCGTGTTTTTGGGAGACTAGTTTCATCACCAGTTTTATCCTACGATGAACGCCATCCAGTTATTCTTCCATATAACTGTGCGTTCACTCGGCTACTTGTTCATTTTACCCATAAGATTTCTCTACACGGGGGAAATCAATTGGTACTTCGGCTTATTCGTTCGCAGTTTTGGATACCGAGGGTCAAAAATCTTATCAAAGTAACAATTCATAACTGCAAACCATGTGTCCTTCAAAGACAACAAATTCGAGCACAATTGAAGGGATCTTTACCTCCGGAGAGAACGTCTTTATCTCGTCCTTTTGAACATACTGGCTTAGATTTCGCTGGCCCATTTGAAATAAGAAATTACACTGGTCGAGCATGCTTGATCACTAAGGGATATGTTTGCGTCTGTGTATGTTTCTCTACAAAGGCCATACATTTAGAAGTCACCAGTACTCTTTCTACTCCTGCGTTCCCGGCAGCTTTTAATCGTTTTATTTCACGGCGCGGCTGTCCACTTCACTTATACTCCGACAATGGAAAAACATTTGTAGGGGCATCCAAGGAACTTGAACGCGATTTTTTCAAAGTTTCTCGAACAGCTTTAGTTTCCCAATTCTGCCACCTCCATATAACCTGGCACTTCATTCCTCCTGGCGCCCCGCATATGGGCGGTTTGTGGGAAGCTGGCGTTAAAAGCTTTAAGATACACTTCAAAAAAATTGCAGGCTCTTTTAAATACACGTTTGAAGAGATGTCAACACTTTTGTCTAAAATCGAAGCATGTCTTAATTCCAGACCTATTTCTACAATGTCAGAAAACCCTTCAGATATTGCAGCGTTAACTCCGGGTCATTTTTTACTTGGTGGTCCACTTTTAGCTCCGATAGAACCACAAATTACTGAGCAGCCGGTTTCCATTATAAACAGATGGCAAAAGCTCACAGCACTACTACAACATATCTGTACTCGGTGGAAAAACGAGTACTTAAAGGAACTCCACAATCGAAATAAATGGAAAAAACCGGAAGAAAATGTCAAAATCGATTCAATCGTAGTATTTCGCGACGAAAATCTTCCTCCCCAAGAATGGCGCTTGGGTCGCGTGTCCAAAGTCTACTGCGGTAAAGACAAATTAGTGCGCGTCCCTGAAATCGTGACGGAAAGAGGTCCAATAACGCGTCCAATCGTTAAATTAGTACTTCTCCCAACAAATTGACAGTACTTTTCGTTCTCCCAATCCCTTCTTTCCTCATGTCTGTCTTAATGTCTCTTTCAGTTTCATCATGCCAAGAATTGTTTCTAATAAGCCAGCTGCTGTAAGCGCAGTTCAAGCCCGTCTCTCTATCCAACGTCATCCAGGACAAAAAACTAAGGGGTACCAATGTCGTGTTTGCAGTGGGTATCATGCTCTTCGAGCATGCCCAAAATTCCTACAAATGAAAACGGAGCATCGTATGCGTGCAGTACTTATCCATAGGTACTGCTCAAACTGCTTGGCTCACAAGCACTCGACAAAAACCTGCAGAAGTACCAAGGGTTGTCATTATTGTCAACAGGATCACCACACATTACTCCATCTACATGAACGCAGCCGCAGTATCAAATCCATGATACCGGCAAGTTCTATTCCGTCAGATACAGTGACAGTAGCATCCCTACTGGAACAGCATGTAACTACATTATTTCCAACGGCACTTCTAAGAGTGCAAATCGAAGAACGATTACACTATGCAAGATCGCTTATAGATCCTTGCTTAGCCGTAAGCCGTATCTCCTCAGGTTTAGTTGAGAAGCTCCGCGTACCTGTTACTAATATCGGAAATGATCGGCTTTGCTCCTTAATAATTCGGGCTCATTCTAATTCTAATATAAAACTAGAAGCTACTTTTAATATTGTTGATAAAATATCGTTGAAAACGCCTTCAAAGGCTATAATCGCGAAAATTAGAGAAAAATTTGATAACATCGTGCTTGCGGATCCAAATTTTGATAGAAGCGCCCCTATATCTCTTATCTTGGGTGCTGACTTGTACACCAAGACAATTCGACCTGGAATTATACCTAGCTCTGAGGGACTTCCTGTTGCCCAAAACACAGTTTTTGGCTATGTTCTTTCCGGGTCTTGTTCCACGTAGGCATATTTCCATACAAAAAAATACGCGTAATTTGAACTCTCAAGAATTAAAAAGCAAAATGCAAACGTATTCTTTATCGCTTAGTTTAATATCATATATAGTTTTGAATTATTATCAAAGTAAAAAATTAATTGAATTGCAAATGTATTCCAACTTTAAAAATCTTTTTAATTTGTACATTTAATAACTTTTATACATACTTTTATAAAACCCATTGAAATGAATTCCTTTACATTTATTTATTTTTTAAGCTAAAAATCAATTTTTTCAGATTTTTTTTGCAGTTATCCTGCAAGGCGGGCGGCGATGTTTATGCCAGATGGTAACATTCTTTTTGCCACGGCGATAGCACGCCGCTCACCTTCAGATGGCGTTTAGTATTATCCGCTTAAGTGCTAAACTTCATATTTTAGGTACTAAATTCATTTTCTTTTTTTTACCTAACTTTATGACCCAAGTGATTTCCTTCACTTGTCTAGCAGCACTCCAACTGAAAACTTGTAATCAGTGATCCGTACAACGGTAAGAATCCTAAGTTCAAATAAAGAAAAACTAATTCCTAAAACTGCCATTTGTTTCTTATTTCTGCATAAAATTTCAAACTTTTCCTGAGCTTGAGATTTTATGCCATTTCAGCTGACCGTCAAAAAACTCATCCCTAGGCTTCCTCAACCGCACCGTCAAAGAAAGATTTCCCATAATCAGTTTTGAATATATTATTTTGATTGTACGTAGCATTTAATCTTAAATCCCAATAATATAGTTTTCTGTCTGATTGAATTTTCGCTATTTTATAGTAGAGTACTACTTTCCTAAGACTATGTATACAGTTTTCTAAGTATCATCAAAAATCTCACACATTTTATACTTCAAGCTTTGAGGTGCTCTTACTATTTTTATTTTCATAAAAAAGACTTAAAGCTTTTAAATTAATTTTAAACTTTTGCCCGCTATGGTTATTTTAAGAATACACAAAAAAATCACACGTAAAATGAAAAATCATCTGCAGTTTCCTGTTAGCATAACAAACAAATTTGTCAAGATTTTACAGCTCAGAAAACCTAACAATTCAAAGTGATAAAGTAAGGATTTGCCAAATAGATTTTAACCCCACCACAGCCAATAAAAAACGACTGCTGTTGGATTTCAATAAAAATCGAATCAAATAAAATGTGGAAACGATGTAAAATAGGCAGCAAGAGTTACCAAGAAAAATAAAACCTGACTTTGAAATCGCATAAAAATTTATTTACAAAAACACATACACAAACTAAGGCCAATAACACCCCAAGGGGACAAGAAGTGCTTCAAAAACCCTTCTGAAGTGCATTCTTTTCACCAATAAGCGCTTCCGCTCCGTAAGAACTATACTTTCTTTTTAACATTGCATGTCATAGGATGTAAGCGAGCGAAAGCTTACCGCAGCCTTACCAAAAAAGAGTTTTTAAAGCGCTTATTTGTAATGCTGCGGTAAGCGTTTTTTCAATAAAATTAAGAAAAAGAAAAAAAAAGAAAAAAAAAAAAAACTGGCCGCGCCAGGATTTGAATCCACGACCCTCCGCGTGCTAAATTTTTTTCTTACATTTACCAACCCTTTAGACCGCTCCACCAACGCCCGATGATATGAAGAGGTATTAAATTTGTATATTAAGCAAATGTTGTCCTGCAGCATTACATAGAATCATTGTGCAATCAGTTTCAATTCAAGTAAGCAAAAGCAAATAAAAATGAGAAATTAAAATAGAAAAGTGAAATAAAAAAGGTTGGATAAAAAATATTTTAATAAAAAAAAAAAAAAAAGCAAAAACAAATAAAAAAACGAAAAAAAAAATCACCGGGGCTGGGTTCGAACTCACGTTGTTCTTACTGCAGCCTTATATGGAATCATTGTGTAATCAATTTCAATTCGGTTAAACAAAAGTAAATTAATAAGAGAAAGAAAAATAGAAAAGTGAAATAAAAGTTGTTGAATAAAAAATATTTAATTAAAAAAAAAAATAAATCAAAAAAATGTAAAAAAAAAGTAAAAAAAAAAATCTCCCGGGCTGGGTTCGAACTCACGTTGTTCTTACTGCAGACTTATAAAAAATTATTGTGATAGTGCTTCTAAATTTCTATGGGGACAAGCACTTTTGAAGTGCTTGGATCAGAAGCGCTAGAAATTTTTCCTCTTGGGACGCTACACTCGTATGTACATACATGCCTGTGAACAGTTAAGGTTGCCTCGGCAAAACTGCAATCGTCTTTCTTTCTGACTGTGTGTGATTCTCGTATTTTAGCATCATGAAAGGATTATCCTACCAATGAAAATTTACACAGAGTACCAAAGTGACAACATTTTCCTTTTATTGGCCATTAAATCGACTTAGCGTTTAGCGCTTACGATGATAACGACTACGATCAAGTTGGCAACGCCAGCCAGGGAAATGATGTAGAAAAAAACACAATTTGCAACTGCATGCAGAGGTGTTTATTGAATTTGTTACTCTTGGTGACCTCGTTGCCACTTCCAGCATTCAAAAAGGAGAAGAAAAAAAAGCATTAGCGAAAATGTGTTTACTTTGGTGCATCAATGGGAGAATATCGAAGGAGCAGCAGTAGGATCAAAATCCTTTGACAAACAAGTTGCAAAATCATAATTTGCTTTTGATTTTATGAAGATAAGTTGGATTTTTTTTAGAATTGTAGTGAATAGACCAGAAGAATAAATTTATATCGTGGTTGGGGTACGGAAATTTCACACTACAGAAGATATTTTATATAATAGGAGTTTTCATCGTTCAAAAAGTTGTGTTCCCTTAAACTCAAAAGCGATAGCTCAAAGAATGAACATATTTTGTTTCATACAAATTGAAACAGTGAAATCTATATACATACATGCATATCGCTCATTTACTACAAGAACGGCACAACTCAAAAAATGCGAATTTTCAGTTAATGATGCAAAATTATTTGTTTATGTCATGTTTCGTTTTGTGTAAATTTTCATATTAATATCTCTTATGGTCACCGTTTGAGAACAGAATAACTTTTTCATTTAAAAACTTTAAACGTATTTTTTGCAAAATCGAGTTTTTTGACTGGTGTCGTTCCCCTGTAATAAAAATATGAGACATTCTACAAAAATTACTAGTTCACGGTTAGTACTACCCCGAAACTACTGAAAAAGGATGCAGTGGGCGCTAGTTTGATATCAGTTTTTAGTTTGTGGGGGCAAATAAATTTGAATTTTGACGAAAACAAATTACAATTTTTATTTTTTGCTTTTGAAATAATTTGTGTTTTGTGTCACTTGAATTGTGTCAAAATAAATTGTGGAAAAAATTAAAATTAAATTAATGTATTAATTTTCGTTAATGCTCTTATGAATGTAATTTAATTTGTTTTAATAAAATATAAATTCAAATAAAAAAAAAAAAAAATATTACTATACTATTTCATACAACAACTATCCCTGGACTGGTGTAAAAGTAATGCTTAAGGGGCCAATTGAAACTTCGTAGGACATCAACACAAAAGAACAGTTGCTTATATGCATAAGGGATTGAAGTCGGACTAGTACTGGTTGGTAGGGGACTAGTTAATGGAATCTATATATAAATACGTGAACCATTTAACCGATTTTGGATATTTTTTTTTACATGATAGGTACTGTGGTGTAGAATCCACGAATCCAAAAATTATCCTCATATGTTTCCCATATAATTACAACAACAACAGCACCCACAGTGTTATGCTGTGTTGATGAGAAAATGATTGAGACAGTGGAGTGGAGAGATTTTGTTGTTGTTATTGTTTTCTCTTGCTTGCAAAAAACTGTTTCGTTGCATTCTGTTCACGTTCTGCGTCGATATTTTGGATGTTTTTCGATATTTTGGAGCTTTGCTGATATTTTAGATGTTTTTGTATACTGTTGGTCCTTTATCGATATTGTTGATGTTTCTCGATACTTTTGGACTTTTACCGATATTTTGGATGTTTTTCGATACTTTGGGACTTTTACCAATATTTTGGATGTATTTTGATACTTTGGGACTTTTTTGGATGTTTCTTGATACTTTTGTACTTTTAACGATATTTTGGATGTTTTTCGTCACTTTTGAACTCTTATCGATATTTTGGATGTTTCTCGATACTTTTTGACTTTCACCGATATTTTGGATGTTTCTTGATACTTTTGTACTTTTACCGATATTTTGGATGTTTTTCGACACTTTTGAAGCCTTATCGATATTTTGGATGATTTTCGATACTTTGCGACTTTTACCGATATTTTGGATGTTTTTCGATACTTTTGAATGTTTCTCGATACTTTTGTACTTTCACCAATATTTTGGATGTTTTTCGATACTTTGGGACTTTTACCGATATTTTGGATGATTTTCGATACTTTTGGACTTTTACCGAAATTTTGGATGTTTCTTGATACTTTTGTACTTTTACCGATATTTTGGATGTTTTTCGACACTTTTGAACTCTTATCGGTATTTTGGATGTTTCTCGAAAAATTTATATGCGAGTAGTGTCATGCGCCTTAAGAAAAAATAGGTTATCTCGTCTAATTTGGAATGGAGATTAATGGATTTTCGAGAAAGAATACTAATCTTTTTTTAGTAGAAGGTGCCTCGCTCCCAAAATTAAATACACTAGCTACCACGGCTAAGCCACTACACCAATTTTTATGTAATTCGGTTTTGAGATACACTAAGCCTTCTGCATCCAAAAGAGGTTACTACGAGTATTGAATTCTGTCAATATTTAACATTCTGGCTTTATTTTATACAAAACAGAACTCGAAAAAATTGTATCTATCTTTAGGAGAATGGCCAAAATTTGGCCACCGGCGATACTAGTACTCTTAAACTGACTTGAGTAAACCCTAATGAAATTTTTTGTGGAATATTTTGTATATTTGTACTTTGTATAATGTATTTTAGCTGAAAAAACAATATTTGTTGATGTAATGCTTGTATATTATTTTTTTTTTTTTTATAAATTTTGATTCAAGATGAAAAATTTGAGGCATCGCATGAATCATTCCGAGCATTTTTGAGATCGTAATAAATATCAAGCTGAGAGAACGGCTATGAGATACCTCTAAATCTAAATTTGAAAAAATTCTCAGCTCATTTTTTTGACACCACCATCTGTCAGATTTTCCAAAAATCGGTTCTGTTTAATGAGTTTTTTCGCATTACTTTTAAAATTTTTTTAACAAGCCGTTCACGAGATATGGGTGAGTCTCCAAAAATGTACCAAAAAATTAAAAAAAAAAGCTTATTCGACACTGTTTATATATATATATTTCAGCTACTGTTTTTCTGTGGTAACCCTTCGAACTGAAAGTGAGAGAAAAGTGTCAGTTTTGGTTTTTCTGCAGTGAACGCTCGTGTGCTTTTTTTTTTAAAAAAAGTTTAAGTCGCGTAAGTTTTTTTTATATTACGAAACATATTATTTTATTTTGTCTAAGTAAAACAAAGAACAATTACGGGGGCTATACACCAGTTTCAACTTTTTTATAAAAAAAAATTGCTATTTTCATTGTGACATACATAATTGTTTTTGTAATTTTGCAACATTCTCCGTTTAGTAACCCTCCACCTAGTTTTTGTTGTTGTTAGTTTTGATTAAACTATTTATTTAAAAAATAAAATAAAAATTTACTCTTAAAATACTTAAATAAACTTTTTTTAAATATAAAGTTTTAGGGTTGCCACCTTGTTATTTTCGAAAATCTTATATAATTTTAACTTTTTTTGACAAAATTTAAATTTTTGGTTGCAGAATCGCTTACATAAACTATCTTAAAATTTTAGAAAACTTTCGGTGTTGCCACCCGGACTTTTAGTTGTTAGTTTTGCTTAAAACTTTTTTTTTAAATAAAAATTTAAATTTAGACGCTTAAATAAACTTTTCAAAAATCCAACATAAATGTTTAGGGTTGTCCCCTGGTTATTTTCGAAAATCTTATATAATTCGTACTTCTTTTGACTAAATTTTTAATTTTTGACTTAAGAACCGCTCAGATAAACTTTTCTGATATTGTACAAAAATTCTCAGAGTTGCCACCCGTTTTTTTTTTTTTTTTGTTAGTTTTGTTTAAACCAAATTTCGGTTCGATAAGTTTTTAACGATTTAAACACATATGTAGGGTAAGGGAGGGAAATATGGACTACGTGGGTAATATGGACCACACGGTTATTTCCCACTGCATACATAGGATTTACCGTTATTCATGTTCAAACTTTGCGCTAATACCTAAAGCTTATAATAGGGCGATTTTAGCGTTCGGTGAAGTCTCATGTTTCTGTATAGTTGATTTTTCTAAAAAAAGGATCAGTGATAATTTTTTTCTAGTAAGTATATTTCATTATTTCACTTTAAACACATCGCGTTTTTAAATAAATGGTTAATTACATAAAGTCAGTGAATACCATTTATAATTTATTAGCACAAATAAGTTCATTAACTAAAAGAGTTTTTGATAAAAAACCATTTATTTCACCAACACGTGCTGTGGGTAATATGTATGTATGTATGTATGTATTCTCCTTTAACTCCTAGGAGGAGCATAGGGCCAATATGAAATCTCTCCATTTGTCACGATCCCTTGCGATGACTTTGATCTCTTGCCACGATTTTCCCGATTCTTGGATTTCCTTTTCCAACGACCTTTTCCAGTTGGTTTTGGGTCTACCACGTCCTCTACTGCCTTGTGGATTCCACTCAAGGGCCTGGCGACAAACTTCGCTGTTTGGTTTCCGGAGAGTGTGACCAATCCATCCCCATTTGCGCAGCTTGATCTCGTTTGCTATAGCCTTCTGTTTGCATTTTTGATGTAGCTCGGCATTTGATATAGTGCGAGGCCACCAAACCTTTAGTATACGCCTTAAGCATTTGTTGACGAATACTTGCAGCTTGTTTGTTAGTTGTTCAGTAGCAAGCCAATATGGACCACCATATAAAAAAGCCTCAAAAGAAATGTATTTATCATCTTTTTCAGATGGGGAATCTAGTTGCAGTTTTCATGACGAGTCTGATGGTCATTATATGTAATTCGTTAACTACAAAGGAAAAAAATGATAAAAAATGCATATAATGTAATACTTTTACTCGGAAGATCGACTTGGCGAATTTTGGGTTGAATGTGTAATCTGACGTTCTTGGAGTCATGAAAAATGTGCCGAATGTAGAAGTGACATTTTTTATGCAACTTCTGTACCAAATGGACTATATGGTCCATATTACACTACACTTTTTTTATACCCTACACCCAGGGTATATTCACTTTGTCCTTCCGTTTGTAACGCAGAGAAGGAGGCGTGGCAGGTATAGAAAAGTATATATATTCTTGATCAGCGTCACCTCCTGAGTCGATATAGCCATGTCCGTCTGTCTGGCTGGCTGGCTGGGTGGCTGGCTGTGTGTTGAAATACACTTTTTGGGAAAACTGAGCAAGATAATTCAATGAAATTTGGTACACTGCCTCCGTCGTCAAAGTTAGCTCGGGGGACTGAAAATGAGCAAAATCGGTCAACGGACACGCCTACCGCCCATACCAAAATTATATTCAAAATGCAATTTTAGGAGTATTTTTCACGACAATGCAACCACAATACATATAAGTACTACGAATTGTAAGCGCAAGCTCTGATAAAAATTTGAGCGAATTCGGACAAGAGGGCATGGCACCTCCCATGTAAGCAAAAGCTTCAAAACGCTATACTGAAAGCTTTTTTTGAGATATTCGAACCAAATTTGACTCAGACACTAAGAATTATAAATGAAAGCTCTCAGCAAATATTGGGTGAAATCAGACAAGGGGGCGTGGCACCTCCCATATAAGCAAAAGATTCAAAATGCTATACTGAAAGAGTTTTTTGAGATAATCCAACTAAATTTCACTCTGACACTAAAAACTATAAATGCAAGCTCTGAACAAAAACTGGGTGTACTCGGACAAGAGGGCGTGGCACCTCCTATATAAGCAAACTTTTCAAAATACTGCAGTGTAGGGTATTTATTTTTTGGCCAGGCCAAAATTTACACCCTAACTAGTTTTATCTTCATTTTGAGTATTTTCAGTTTTTTCATTTTTTTTTTCTTTATCCTGATGAGATATTTATCTAAAAGTGAAGCAGAATAAAGGTAAATTATTTCCTTTACTGAATGACATAAAATTTATTGTTTTGTTTCATGTATTTTGGGTTTTATTTAAAAAAGAAAGATGGGTGGTCCATATTTCCCTCCCTTACCCTATTATTTCTTAGGAAGATTTAAAATAAATGTTTGAAAGCAACTATCTGGCCCCAAAAATGTATGCTTGGTTTTTATAAAGTTTATATAAGCTTTTTGAGACTAACATTTTATTTACATTTTTTAAATATATTGTTTAAGCGAAACTTGAAAAAAAAACATATGCAACCCTGAAAGTTTATGTTCATATTTAAAAATGTTCCAAAGATTCAGGTCATCATATTCTATACCTTCAAGTTTTACAAAAATTAAAAACTAGGTGGGGACCAAAAAGGCATATTTTGGTAAATTTTTCGGAGATTTACCCATATTCACATTCAATAACACAACATGAGCATTTAAAAAAAAAATGTTGTTTTGGCAACATTTTCAGTTTTTAAAAAGTGCATATCTCTTAAAAGGCTTGATAAAAAAACTGAAAAAAATCATGGATAAACGGAGATACCAAAAACAAAATGTGGTTCCGTCGTTTTTTTTTTTTTTTTTTTTGTTGTTGTATTGCAAATCCTCCTCCCTGGAAAATGGTATTGAAATAGATTGTTTTTTCCGCTTTAAAGAAATCAATAAGTATGAGTATAGGGATAAATAAGGAGTCTTGCATCTCACAGCATTTGGGAAATTCTTTCAAAAATTGATTCTTTAAAGGAGCTTCCGAAATTTATTTTTTTTGTTTTTTCTTAAAACGCAAATTACACTTCCGCTAATGTAGGTAATAAAATTGTTATGAACTAAAATACGTAAGCTCAAATTTAGACTTTGGTTTGCCGGCAGGAAGGGGTATGAGAAATGCAAAACCACATGAAAACACGTAGCAGCCACAGATTCTGATAGTGCGAGTTGATTCTTGGAAATTGTTCAAAATACATTTCAATTTTTGCGTATATTCTTCGGTCAAATGCATTTGGCATGAAAGAAATTGTAGTTTTTTTCTTCCCGAGCTGACAACTTATAGGAAATTTCATAAAATTTTGACAATTTGACTTGGTACTTTTTAAGGCAACATAAAGCTTGTCACATATTGTTGCGACACAATAAAGTAAAAAGATAAATTTGTGTAAACTTTAAATATTTTAAGACGGAGACTAATCAGTATAAAAAACCCAACAAAAAAACAAATAGAAAAACAACACTCCGTTGAAATAAAAAATAGTAGGGGTGCTGTATTTGGCGTGTCCAAAAATTAAATACTCTACAATGCAACATTTTAAAAACTTGATTTGTAAGGAAGGTGCTCCGACCTTTTGTCCAAATCCACTTACTTTTCGCCTTGAGTTTCATCGAACTATTTCGTTTTACAAATATATTAAAATGATTCACATAGTCGGCCAGCCACACGGATAGATATAGAAAAAGACGGACATGACTAAATTGACTCAGGAGGTGACGCTGATTCAGAATATACATATTTGCCAACCCTTCTTCTCTGCGTTACAAACTTTATAAAGTTATTGACAGTGTACCCAACTTTTTTTTAAAAAATGTAATGCAAATTGCATGCAATAATGTGATTGCGGCTCATTATACAATGCGTTGCATTGATAAGATGCCCAACCACTGTTTCAATGCTTTAAAGTGGTGCTGTTGTTGTAATCACAGCTCTTTTCGAGCTCCATTAAAACTTCGATTTGTTTTTTAATGTTCTTCATGCCGTTGGATGAATTCAGTGAGAGAATCCAATGCAATGCATTTCGAGGTCATAAGTCACGTTAATGGCGAATCGATGGAGTATGGCATAGAGATCGCAGCAACACGTTAACATTAAAAATAACAGAAGGAGCAGCAGCCGCAGTACAGGAGCAGTCAATTGCAGTCACATTAATGGCTTTAAAATATTTCCCAACTTAATGGTTTACTCCATAAATATTACAACTGATAGCAATCGAAATATTTACACCTGTTTGTCGAATGTACAGTTTGCATTTTGCAGGAGATGAAAGGATATTTATATTCAACATCATTGTGCACTGCCATTAGGGTAAAGCAGACTGCACCATAATCAAAAAAATATGGCACGCAGTATTTATAAACAAACATTGATTTAAAAAAAGTTAAAAGAATCAATGATGGAAACAATAGAAACAATATTGGCAATGGAAACGAAAAAACTCATTAAAAAAAACTGAATTTTGGAAATTCAACGATTACCCTCGAAAATCTGAAAGATGGTGGTGTCAAAAAAATGAGTTGAGAATTTTATCAAATTTAGATTGAGAGGTGGCTCATAGCTGTTCCCTCGGTTTGGTATTTATTACGATCTCAAAAACGCTGGAAATGATTCGTGCGATGTCCCAAATTTTACAAAAAAAGTATTTTCGAAATTTCACCCCATGTTTTAGATAAAAATTGTTGTCCCAAGAAAAATCACATAAGAAACATTTTTTTGGAACATATTAGCCCATTGTACCCTCTTTTTGTGGGTCTTTTGACCCCTTTTCCCAAAACAAGGGGTCATAATGGGTTAAAATATTACACAAAATATTCCACAAAAAAATTTCATTAGGGCTCACCCAAGTCAAGAAATGCTTATATCTTAAGAATAATACGTAAACAAATTTAATTCACATGAAATGTGTATGGTCTTTATTGATATTGACGATTTTGGGCTTTCGCGATGAAGTTTCGGCTTTTTAGTATTCGGCAGCTATTAGTGAAATTTCATATAACCATTTTGACTTCAAACTTTTTGGTAATTTTTATTTTAAAGCCTATTTCAAGACAAATCATTTGACACCATAAAATTGAGAATTGGGTAACTGCAACTAAAGTTATAGCTTCTCAAAAAAACTAACCTAAAAATTTCAAAGTCCCATGTCTCCGCCATTTTTGTAAACTTTGAGAAAATATTTGGTAGCAATTTTTCTCGTTATGCTACTATTACATATGCCAATCTTCAGCCAAATCGGATTCCATGAACAAATTTCTTGATCGTTTACAAATGGTTTACATCCTTTGTCTTTTGATTTTTCCAGTAAGGTAAATATCACTTAAATTTTATTCAAAAAAATAACTAGACTGTAAGGTCATTCGAAAATTCTGATAGTGGGGTTTGTCATTATTTTGCCGTGACTTTCAGGTAAAATTTATTAGAAACAAAGTAGTACGTACCTGCTATTTTCTTCCTCTCTGCATTCAAATATTTTAATCATGTTTCCATTATTTTTTGCAAAACACCTAAAATTTCAATAAAATAAAAAGGTTTAAATTGATTTTTTTAAAGACATAATTAAATCTTTGCACTAATTAAATTCTTATTTCTGAAATACCGAAAAGTGTCCTTACATACTTGTACACATTCAAAAACATCCATACATATGCACAAACCTATCTACATATATGCTAACATTAAGCCAAAAAAGGACTTTTCGCATTTAATTTTTATCAACTACCTTAATTGCGAACATTTTTGGAGACAACTTTTCATGACATTTAATTACACTAAAGTTCACAGTTACTCCATAATCCACCGGACACTAACAAAGGCTCACACATTCATACAGGGATTGTACTCCTATGCATTCATTAACTGAACACAAGAAAATTATAATGCATCTCTGATGGCACCCTGCATGCGTCACCATATGTGTCCAACATGAAGACAGGACAATCTACGATAAAAAAGTACTCGGCTCTTTCCTACCTTTTGCTCAGTTGTTGATAATCCTACCTAATGTGCTACTGCTATTTGAAATAATAATGTTGACGATGATAATGTTGGTGAAAATACTATTCAACATTTTTGAGGTCACAGCCCGAAAACGAACATAAAGTAAATAAACTAAAAGAACAAAAACAAAAAAGGATAAGGTAAAAAAAAGAAAATCTGAAAAAGGAGCGATTGCGAAGTAGCCAAGCGCACATTTTTAATATTAAAAATTACATATGAACTTTTTTAAGCCACCATAGATGCAAAAACCAACGAGTAGTAGTAATATTTGTATAATACTAAGACGGCTATAATGGGGCGATTAGAAGTAAAGCCCTAGTTGGGCTTAGAGATTTTTTGTTTTGATCCTTTGAAGTTTGTATGGGGAAACTAGAGTTTGTAGATAGTGAGAAGTCATTTTGAGCTAATAAGACTTCCAAAATTCATGATAATCGCGTTATTAGCATGATCGAAATTGTAGACAATGAAACAAATTCATCAACATTTTATACCAAAAAATCATTAAAAAAAAAAGTCATCGACTTGAAAGAAACATATTTTTCTAAAAAAAGAACCCCAATAGACGAAAACATCTCCAAAAGATGTGAAATTTTTGGCTGGACTTCAAATCGGCCGAACATTTTTATCCTATACCCCCTCTCTCTCAAGGGAGCATTCTCACAAAATTTACTAAAATACAATCTCCACCCTACTTTCCAATATACATTCTTAAAGGAATGGATTATACGCCAACATTTTCAAGAACAAAACTACTTCTTTCTAGCCGACCGAAAATGCGTGTTTTTTCTTTCCAACACTTTACTGTTATGTTATCATACCGAGCCCTAACCGCCAAAAAGACTTAACTGACAAAAAGTAAATTTTACAGGAGAAGGTGTTTTTTAATTATCTGTGCATTTAGTATAGCTATTACAGTGAAATTTAGTATGTAAGCTATATTTTGTGTTAGACAAGCGATGCAACTAGTTTCATTCACCTATTTATAATATAACGGCTATTTTTCAGTGTTTTGTCAGTTAAGTCTTTTTTTCTTTTCCAGATTCCCCATCTGATCTTCAGTTTTTGTACAAAAAAACATTTGTAGTCACATATACTATTAACCCTTATCAAGAATTGTTAATAAATTTTCCTTTTTGTTACATTATTTGCAAATTATTTTTGACACAAAAAGAAAAAAAGACTCAACCAACAACTCGCAGTCACAAAAAAAAATAAACAAAATACTTCGAATGTCGGTTAAGTCTTAATTGCTTTTGCTATAACTCCGTAACGGTACTTTTTACAGTTATGAAATTTGTAGAGAAGATGCGTATGGACATGAATTATTAGTTTTCATCAAAAAACGAAAATCCGAAATCGTGTCGGTTAAGTCTTTTTGGCTACTACTTTTAGGAAATCGGTGGTGCTATCTTGTATTTCTTATGGAGACCTTCTTAACGGTGCAAAAAGAAAGTATAGATCATAAAGGACATCAGTCGTTCATCCTGGGAAAATTTTTAGTTTTTACTGTTAGTCGTCTACCGATATCTCACTTAAAAAGTTTGTGCGTGGATACTGCATGTATAAAAGTATTCTATAAGCTTATGAACATTTGTGCCTACGTGTGTGAGTAAATCCCAAAAGTTTTTCTCATTGTCAACCACAAAATTGTTGCGTGAGGTGTTAAAGGTCGCACAAGCTGGGTGTGCGGGAGTGCCTGACTTCGTAAAATTAATTTCAAATGTCCGGCATATGTGCGCTTACTGCTTACATTTTATTATGTCCTTTTTTCTCTGGGCACACATTTCATTTCAGGATTAATTGCAAAATTTTCCAGGAAATTAATTTTTAAGGTTTTAATTGTTGAACTGGTAAAAGTTCATCCCAAGCAGGATATGCAAATGGAATGTGTGGTGTGGGTGGATTTTTACACCTTTGAATTGATGCTGTGAAAATTTTCATATTTAATTAAATTTCATTCGAAATTTGAGCTCAGCAATTTAGAGCTTTAAAACTTAGAAGCACTTGTATCAAAGAACTATAAAAAACAATCAAAATGTTTGACATAACTTAAATTTAAACTGTCTTGGGGTAAATTGAAAACTAATATTAATGTCTATTCATATTTTGCGCTGACAAATGCGAGCACAGTCAACAGCATTCTACAAACATACATGTACAAAAAGCAGTGTGATATCCCAATGAGCAAATATCTCTCTACTCAAATTGTTAAGGAAGCCACATTCATTTGTATAATAACGCATGTTTAAGTAAAATTTTGTACAGCAAGTTACTATATTTTTTCTCTATACAGGACAATAGACATAGGGCCTGAGTAAAGCAAAACTGCGTTCTTTTCTGCTTAACCACACCTCCAATTCTTTTCCGAATGGGTTACTTAGTACCACCTTCACATTCCTCAGTATGTTTTTATCCCCAAAAGCAGATGAACTGAAAATGAATAACGATTTCATTTTACCTTACTTGAATTTTGCATAAAGAAATAAGGACATAAAGGATAACGGCAGGTTTTTTAGTTTTATTCGTTAGGTTAACCGATTCCACAATAAATCTCACGAAAAACGATTTAAATTTTCTGAGCTTTGTAGCAGCCTTTTCTGGTGTTTTGAAAGTATGTCACCAACGTTCTCTTGGTTATGGTTGCCACAGTTCACTGGCATAATTTATCATTTTGCTAAGAAAGTACGATGGAAGTATTTCAAAAATTCCCATTTGAGACTTTCGTCAGGATGTGTGTTGTTGCCTATGCTGATTTTTACTACCTTGGTTAGTGTCAAGTGTTGCTTGTGCACTTTTGGATTTTTTTTCGCTCTGGATCGTTTGTGGCCAAGTTGGTTGATACAGTCTTAACGTTGTTAGTGTAGAATTATTTCATCACCTTTTGTGCTTATTTGCTGACTCAGCGATTTATTTAATGTTAAACATCAACCCTGCACGCATGTATGTATATGTGCTTAGTCCTTTTGTCTATATGCAATATGTTAAAAGGTTAAATAAATGTAAAGTCAACAAGATGGTGACACATGGTTTTTTTTTCTGCTTTCTTCTTCTGCCAAGCTGCGCGTTGTCTAGACGCAAAATGTTTTATCTTTCATTGTATGTTGTCTTAAAGATTTATGCACCTTTTATGTTGTCATATTTACTAAAATATAGAGGCAGTCATAATGACTTTCGTATCTGTTTCAGATTATGACTTTTGACTTTATTAGTTCAAAAGATGTAAAAGA